>PVJO010010363.1:0-64668 GCA_004026905.1 Hystrix cristata
ACCTGGACTATTTCTGGCCCACCCAACTGTAACAATACTAGTTCCTGTGTCACAGGGTTGTGTTAAAGGCAATGTACATGACTTCATCTAGTGTTTAAAATGCAGCCAGTAAAGGTTGACCATTATAATCATTATTACTTTTTTTTTTCTTCTTAAAGAGCAAGAGCTGAAGTCAAGAGGACTAGGGTAATTTATACAACATCATGCAGCCATTGAATGGCAAAGCCAGTACAACCCGTCTGTCCATCTGCAGGCACCCAACTCCCGGTTGAGTCAGCTTGCCTATGTCACCCTCCTTCCCATGCCCTACAGGTCATACTCACTTCGGAGCACATGTACCGTAGCCCCACAGGTGAGCTTCCACCTGAGTTTTACTTGCTTGGCAGGTTCCCCCCCCCCATTTTATGGCACTAATGAGACCCCAGCTGAAAGGTCTTAGTGGGTGAAAACGAAGGAAAGATAAATTAGAGTGAAGCAAAGGGAATTGTTCATCTTTGGCGGCCGGTGCTTCAGCCCCTTGTATTATGGAGAAAGTTAGCAGACAACGCGTCGGTGATGGTTCCCTTGGTTAATGAGGCCGCACTTGAAATGCCGAAGGGAAGGAACTTGCTCATATGGCAGAGCTGGAGTAGAAGCTAGGTCTCATGCCTGTTTTAATGTGCAGCTGATCTGGAATTTCTGCCTAAGGCTCCAGAGTCAGGCCTGGAGAAGGAACACACTTCCCCGCAAGTCAGTCTTGTACGAGGTGGGCTGGTAGCACAGGGCTGTAGACGGGATGCAGGCAGCCAGAGGGTGGCTAGGAAGCCCTTGCTCTTCTGTTCTAGCTGTTGAATCTTAGTGCCAAGGTGTTGGGGATGGGAGAGGATGCTTTCTGACAGGTTACCCCTTGAACAAAATAGGCCACCGTTTTCACAGTGTCAGGGAGGCTGGTTGATTCTCTGTACCAGCCATGTACGGCTGCGCTACAAATTACATACTCCTAATCTGAGTGGTTTAAAATGATTAACTTTTATTATCTCAGTTTTGCTCAGGTTGGGAATTTGAGAGCAGCTTAGGTGGGGAGTTCCGACTTTAGAGTCTCTTGTGGAGTTGCAGTCTATATGACGGCTGGGGCTGCTCTCATCTGAAGGCTGGAGGATCTGTATGCAAGACAGTGCACTCGGGTGCTCTGGGAAGCAAGCTGATTCCTTGTGATGTGGAGGCGAAGAATCGGACATGGCAGCTGATGTCCCCTGGAGGAGCTGTCAAGACAGACACTAAGGAGGAGATTGCAATGCCTTTTACGACCTAGCCCTAGAAGCCACAGGGTGACGGTGACGTTTCTGCCATATTCTAATCTTTAGGAGCAAGTTACTAAGCCTAGTTCATTCTTAATGGAAGAAGGATTAAGCTCTACTTCTTGAGGGAAGAATACCAAAGAATTTATGGATTTATTTCAAAGTTACCACATGCTCTATCTGCCTCAGCCTTACACATGCGCTTGTTTGTTGTTTTTTGTTTTTGAGGCAGGGGCAAAGGAAGCCTTCTGCGCTGCTGATGGGAATGTAAGTTAGTACTATATAGCCTTTATGGAAATCAGTATGGGGGGGTTTCCTAAAAAAACCCCAAAAAACTAAAAATAGAGCTGCCATTTGATCCTGGTTGGTGTGTATATACCCAAAGGTAGAGAGATACTTGGACACTCATGTTTACTGTGGCGTAATTCACCATGGCCGAAGCTTAGGTGCCCTTTAACAGACAAATGAACAAAAACAACTATATATGTGTGTATATATATATATATATATATATACACACACACATACACACACACACATACATAGTATTATTCAGCCATACGGAAGAAATTACGTCATTTGTAGGAAAATGAATGAAACTGGAGATCATCATATTAAGCAAAATAAGCTAGACCGAGAAAGACAAGTATCACGTGTTCTAATTTCTGGAACCTACTAAAAGGATGACTTGAAGGTAGAAGGGAGACTTATTAGACAAGAGGAAGAGACTAAAGGAGAGGAAAATTAGGATATAAGAGAGGGTAGTAGGGAAGATGTACATGGTCAAAATAAAAACATTTAAACCCAGTAGCTTATAAATTTAATAGGCACTAATAAAAGTGTATTTAAAAATAAAAAGTAGTAAAACAAAAATTTGGGAAATAAAACAAATTTTGACTGGGAGGTAGAGAAACTAGATTATTTGTACAGTGTTGCTGGAGAGAATGCAAAGTGGTACAGCTGGTGTGGAAAATAGTACGGTAGTTCTTCAGGAAGTTAAAAATGAAACTGCTATATGATTAATTCCATTTCTGGATGAATAAGCCAAAGTACTGAAAGCCAGGTTTTGAGGAGATATTTGTACACCATGTTTATGCAGCGTTTTTCATGATAACACAAGAATCCGACGAATGGGTGAACAAAGTGTGGTGTGTGCATGTAATGGAACGTTACTCAGTCACAAAAAAGGAAGTTCTGTTGTGGACCAGCCTGGAGGACATTATGCTAAGTGAAGCAAACCAGTTGCACAGAAAAATACAGTAAGATCCCACTTCTGTAAGGTACTTAGAGCAGTCAAAATCATCGAGACAAAGTTAAATAGTGGTTGCCAGGTTTGTGGAGAATGTGGAGTTACTAAAGAGCACAGAGTTTCAGTTTTGCAACAGGAAAATGTTGTAGAGAGGGGCGGTGGTAATGGTCACACAGCATGCTGAATGTACATACTACGCCACCAGAGTGAATACTTACAAATGGGAGGATGGGAAAGATGGGAAATTATGTTACACGTATGTTAGTGCTGTGAAAATAATTGGGGGAAAAAAGACAACACATAATGCCTGAACTGAAAAGTTTTTAATGTCCCTTCCATCTTTGCCATTGTCCTTTCCAGGATTATCTGTTAGATTTTAGAGCTTAGATTTCATCTTATGCCAGTCTCTCTGGTATGATTGATCTGTCTGTCTGATTGTGTATATATTTGCGTATATGTTTAAAATGTTTTTGCACATGTCTTTATATTTCAAAAGTATTTAAATAAATCTCTCATGGCCCTTTAGTCTTTAGAGGGAAGGTGAGGCTGTTTATGTTACAAGAACATATTTTATTTGCCCACAGCAGCTAGAGCACAGCATGCTATTACTATAAATGGGGCATGATGGTGTTTTGTTACGAAATGCCTTTTGATGTAGGACAGCCACAGTCCAGTGACTTCCAAATATATTTCAGCCTACTGTAAAAAATAAAATGACAGATCTGATGGCCATGAGGTCTCTGCACACATTTCCAGGAACTTGAGGCCATTTACTAAATCCAAACAGAGAAACATTGTTTTAATGGTTAGAGATATGTCAACTCAGCTTTGGACAAGGCTTCCCCCCTCCTTCTTCCAGCATGAATCAGTCAACCTGGGTAACAAAAGAGTGAAATACTGAGTGTCTTTCCAAGATAAGACACCAACTCTCCAAGACCTCCTCAGACCAACTCTCATTATTCCTTAACCTACCGTCCCACATCTAAAATATCCATTAATGAGGTGGTCTCTCATTCCCCTCAAGGATGACCCACCCTTACAGCAAAATGCTTGTGGGAAAAACATCTTATTTTAAAGGTAATGTTCCTCTCAGTTGGTTTAATTCCTACATTCTGAGTGCTTCCCTGGTTTCCAGGGGTCCCTGGCAGCATTGTATATATGCCTTCCACAAAACTGTTGACATTGGTCCAGAAGGGGGTCTTGCCCAATGTGTTCACAGCATGGTATTGGCATTGGTGGTAGAGTTAGAGCTGATCAGCTGTCTTTCTGTAGAAGCAGACAAGTAAATTGCAGCAGACATGCCGTGGGTATCGTGCAATAATTAGAATCATATCAATTATCTATTTCTGTGCAACACATTACATCTAATTCAGGATCTTAAATCAACAAACATTTGCTATATTGCAGTTTCTGTGGTTCGGGAGCCAGCACAGCTTAGCTGGGTCCTTTGGCTTAGGGTCTCTCAGAGTGCTGCAATCAAGAGTTGGCAAGAACAGCCGTCATCTCATATCTCAACTAGGCAAGGGGAGGATTTGCTTCCAAGCTCGTCTGCAGCCTGTTGGCAGGATTCAGTTCCTCCCTGCTATTGGGCTGAGGGTCTTAATCTCATGTTGGCTGTTGGCTGAAGACTTCTCTCTGGTCCTTGCAATTAGCTTCTCTGTAGGGCAGCTTGCACATTTGTGACTGGCTTCAAATGAGCAAGTGAGAGAACAAGAGGGGAAGACAGAGGCTTTTCGTGATCTAATTTCAAAAGTGACATCCCATCACTTTTGCCACATTCCATTCCTTAAGAGCAAGTCACTGGGTCTAGCTCTTGGTTATGGTTAGCTGATTGCACAAGGACGTGAATCTCAAGAGGCTGTCATCATTGGGAGCCATCTTAGAAGCTGCCTACTAGAAGAAACTACAGAATAAAAGACTACACAGCTTCAAAGACAGCAATTAACAGTGTGGGGCAAGAGTTAAATAAAGCCTGCAGCAGAGTAAATTTTGTTTAAATTCAAACACACAGAAAACAGTGTTGTTAGCTTTATAAGGACATAAACCAATTCAGGAGTATCTAATCATCACACTATAATGTTTGTCTGCTGGATATGGAGAGAGAGGGTATAAGAGAACAAATGACTATACAAACCATGTGTAGACACAGACTAACACTGGACAATGAACTCAGGACCAACTTTGACCTCAGCACCCAAGGTTCAAAAGAAAGGAAAAGTAAAATAACCAGACATTCTGAGTCCCCCAAATACTCAAGCTCCTACTGAGGACATTCGGAGAGCTCGTTAAACATACCAACTAATGCACCTTCACCGGAGGTTCTGACTTGGTGTGCCTGAGCCAGGCCAGAAATCTACATTTCAAGTAGCATCAGAAGTCCTTCTAATATAGGCAGTACATGGATTGCACTTTGAAAACCACACTGTGGAAGGGTAGCTTTGAGAGGTACCACTGTTAGCGCCCTAAAGGAGCACTGTGTTATCACAAATATGCAGCCACCTTGTGCTGTATTCACCTGTTACCCGTTCATGATTCCAGGCTCTAGTTCGCGATTCACTGATCCCACAATTTATCTTCCTTGTAACGCAGATAGCAAGATCCAGGAGGCAAAGTTTATGAAGGGGTCAGGACAAGAGTTTGGGGAGGGAGAGTTCCCTGACTGGCTATGACAAGAAACCATGCCCCATGACTGAGTTAGCCCTCTACAGAAAGGCCTTCAGGAGTCACCCGCCCACATTGGGATCTGAAGACTGTCCTAATAAGATTAAGGTGAGAATTTCTAGGTCTTCAGGAAACAAGATGCCCACATGTAAAGCCTTAAAATATTCTCCACATTCTGGAAATACAAAAGTTTTCAGAAGCACATTGACAGCAAAATATAGCAGTGATGTAACAGCAGATGTCTCTCAGGATGCAGTTGAAGGAAGAGGGCGGCGGCTCTGATGTCAAAGACGGTGGGTCCCGAGAGGCTGCAGGAGTGCAACATTCACCCATCTCCATCAGGAAGGGTGTGTTGGACCACAAAGCATTGCCAAATATTCTTAGCGACCGATCAATAGTCCTCGCTCTATTTTTATATTCACAGAGTGACATTTTGATCTCTGTGTTCTTTGTTTTCCTGATATAGATTGTAAAACATCTGTGTGAGAAGAACTATGCCAGGCACAGTTTTAGACCTATTATGATTCTAGTTTTAATTTTTCTGTTGGATTTTATTATGGTCTGTGTCTAGATGTCCCCCCAAAACCTCATGTGATCTAGAGTGTGTGATTACTAAATTAGTCCACTGACTGGTTTGGCAGAGTTCTGCTGGGATCAAGGATGTGATGCTAGGATTAAGGGTGGGAGTGCTATGCACCCTAAAGTGGGTAGCCCGGATGAGATATAAGGGACAGAAAGAAGCTTGTCTATTCCCTTGCCTGCCTTGCTGCCTTCTGCCTGTCTGCCATGCCACCCTGCCTTGGAACCAGCTGATTACGGACTGAAATCTCTACAAATTGTGAGCTAAATACACCTTTCCTCCCTTAACTTTGGGTGTTGGGTATTTTGTCTCAGCAACAAGAAAAGTAACTAAGACAGATTTTAAGTCTTATGAAGGTAGACTTCAACTAGCAGCAGACTAATGCAGACAAAGCTTTTTGGTGAGTTCAGAGAGACAAGGCACTTTCTAATAATAAGCACTGTTATACTGGGTGTGGTGGCGCATGCCTGTAATCCCAGCACTTTCGAGGCTGAAGCAGGAGGATGCCTTGAATTCAAGGCCAGCCTGGACTAGATGGTGATTTCATGAGTTCAAGGCCAACCTGAGCTACATAGTGAGACCCTGTCCCAAGAAAACTAACAGAACAAACAAAGCTGTTATGATTTCCATTCATATTGCAGATGCCCTGAGGTAAGAATCCAAGTACCAGTAGTTCTTCTTGGTTGTTATCCTTGATAACATATTTAGGAGAGTGTGGAGTAAGGAAGAGAAGGCAAGGAAACCGATGAAGGAGAGTAACAAACCAGTCACCAAAGCTGCCTCAGAGCTGCATTTCTAGAAAGGGACCATTCCCCTCCTTCTACTAGCTGTTCTTTCTATTCCGGAACTCCAAATGCATGCAGAGTCAGTATTGATCTACTCTCTGGATATGTTGTCCAAACTCTCAACTGTATTGACTTTTATAACTTAAATTCCAATATCTCAAGAACCCACCTTTTTCCTGGGACATCATTTCCAACTGCCACATTACTGCTAGATTATCCTACTAGCAGACTCAGACAGTCATATATCACATGTTTTCTCCTATATGAGGAAATTGTGGGGGGACAGATGTGAAAATAGGAGAGACACTATTAGAGAAGAGGAAGAAGATGGGGGAGGGAGAGAAAAGAGAAGAAAGGTAATTGGAAGGATAATTTTTTGGGGGGCTGCTGGGGATCAAACTCAGGGACTTTTGCTTGCTAGGCAAGTGCTTTACCACTGAGCTAAATTCCCAACTCCTGGAAGGATGATTAAAGTGTGTTATTTGCACATACGTGTATGCCAAAATGAAATGCACTAGTCTGTTAAACTAATATGCACTAATAAAAACAAAATAAAAAGCAAATAGCACTTCATCCTCTTCTGTATCTCGTAGTATTTTGTTATATATAGTCTCTATTTGTACCTTATAATAACCATAGCTAAAAGCAACACCAGTTGCCAGATATTGTCTCAGTGCTTTGCATTTATTACCTCCTTGACTCTTCACAAAAAGCCTCTGAAATATGTACAGTGATTCACCATATTTTACAGATGAGAAAACCGAGGCACAGAGCTAGTTAGTGTCTTTTCCAAGATAATCCAGTAAGTGGCTGGAGCTGAATTTAAATCTAAGCGTTGGCCTGTCTTAATAACCAAGTGACACATCAAAATTCTTGGCTTCTTTTCTAGACAGCAGCCTCCTTGAAGTGCGGATTGCTAGGTCTAAGCATGTGACTCTTGCTAAGGGCCTTTCTATTAGGAGCTTGAATGAATGAGAATTCTGCTTGACTGTAAAACTCAGGGGAATGAGAAGCTGGAAAACGTGTGTTCCTGCCGTTGCTCTAGAAGGGAGACTGTAGCTAACCCGGTCTGGATGGCAAGCTTTAACCACACCACATCATTTAGATAGGCCTCAGCTAGGGAAGAAATGACCCAGGAGAAACGGGGCTGCAGCCTACCTAAAATCAGACATCAGGCTTAAAAGCGTGTGCTGGCTCTGCCTCTCCCTTCAGACCTGTTTCTGGTGGACTTTCTTTGTTGCATAGCTATAAACACACATTCTTCTAAATCTCACAAAAGAAGAATCATAATTAGAGACTTAAAAACACAGAGTGCACAGTTAGGGAGTGTTTGCAAAGGTAGGTGGGGCTGAGGCTTTCTGGGAGGCCTGATAAAATTACTTTTTTGGCCGAATGAGCTGGCAAAACTCTCCTTGAGTCTGAGCAGTGCTAGTTCATGTCCCCGACGAAGGTCCCTTCTCGCTGAAAAATCAGTGACCCAAGAAAGCAGTTGGAGGTAAGAGGAGGAGTCCCCGAGCTAATCCTTGAGGTGTCTTTGGACTCGGGCTGGGGCAACACAGGGGAGGCATGGTTGCTTTGTTCGGAGAGGCCCTGTCTTCCTTGGCACGGTTCTGAGCACTCAAGGTCTCTGGCGATAAGCACTTTAAAGAGAAGGTAAATGCATTTGAGGCTGAGGGTGTGAGGAGGGCATCTGGGAAAGAATAAACACATTGTCTGAGTGCTTTGCCCAAGCCCCTTCACTGATGGGTTCACAGACACAGACCTTGGCTTTAGTGGGAGCTGGGTGGGAGGAACACACTACCGAGGGCTGGTCTAGCAGGAGTAGAGGGCATTGGAAGACCTCTCCAATGTCCTCTGCAGTTTGCTTCATGGACGGGACAGCAGGTGTGGTGCTACAATATTAAATGACAGTTTGAGCACCATCCTGAGGAGACCAGAAACACCTGGCCTCTTGCAAAGAGAGAACATGAGCATTCATTTTAAAGGGGTATTTGTGGGAGTGTAAATTTGGCTATTATGGAGAACAGCATGGAGTTTCCTCAAAATATGAAAAAGAACTACTACATCATCTAGCAATTCTAATGAGTCTCTCTCCAAAGGAAATGAAATCAGTGTGCACAAAAGGATGTATATACTCCTATATTCAGAGGAAAATTCATCATAATATTCAAGATATGGAATCAGCATAAGTGTCCATCAGCAGATGAAGGAACAAAGAAAATTCGGTATGCACTAGGCATGATGTTGTATACCTGTAATCCTAGCACTCTGGGAGGATTACAGACTCAAGCTCAAGCTGGGCAATTTAGTGAGGCCCTGTCTCAAAATAAAAAATAATAAATGAAGTAGAGATGTAGCTAAGTGCAAATCCCCCGGGTTCAATATGCTTTCACACACACACACACACACACACACACACACACACACACAAAGTGTTATATATTCACAATGGAAACATCAGCCTCTATTGGAGGGAAGGAAGGGAAAAGGGATGGAAAATAGAAATTAAGATTACTATGTACATGTACCAATTCCCCACAAAGGTGTAAATGTTATCTACTACAAACATGTAGTAATAAAAATATACATAAATACAAAATTCAAATGAAATAGAGTCCTGTCACTTACGATAACAGGAATGTAACTGGAGTACATTGTTAAGTAGAATAAATTAGGCACCAAAATAAATACTGCGTGGTCTCATTTATATGTGAAATGGGGTAGAAAGGAAGCTATCAAGGTCTGGACCAGAAGGTGGTGTGGGGTGGGGTGTTGGGACTGAGAAGATATTGGGTAAGTGATACAAATTTTCAGTTAAGATAAATTTTAAAAAGATCTATAGTTAATAACGATGAATGGTATTCTTCAAAATGCAGTGAGTAGATTTTAAGTGTTCTCACTAAAACACAGAGTATGTGAGGTAATGCATATGTTAATTACCTTGATTTAGCCATTCTATAATGAATACTTATATCGAAACCTCATGTTTTGTACATTAAATATGTTTATTTAGTTAAAAATTTAAAAATTAAAAATAGATTTGAAAAGGGAAGATGGAAGTATTCTACAAACACTGGAGATGAAAGGAAAGACCTGAATAAATTCAGGAAAATTTTATCACCTTTTTTTTCTATGATGCATAGTGGTATTTTTTTAAATCACGTTTTTTAATCTAAAGAGAGTCTTTCCCAAGAAAGTACAGCTTCAAGGAAAGGCTGATCCAGGTGCACTCTGGTCCTGAGATACTAAATCACTTATTGATGGCTTTATGGCATCGAATTTGACCTCATGCACAGCAATCCAAGAAATCAGGTGTTAGTGTTTAGTTGTGACGGACATGATTCTGAAAGATGCTATCTCTCATTGGAGTCCCTTTCAGGGCAGCGCGGCCTTTCGCAAACCTAGAAGAGCTTTGCCCTTTCCGTAAGTCTCTATCTGGCTGATAATTTTATCTTCAAATAAATAATGGTATCCCTTCGATTTTATCAGAAAGAAGCAGTTTCTTGGTTGGAGTACCTTTCCTCTCTCCAGACAGCATGCACACACAGCCCTGTATGCTCTGTGACCTGGTGGCTACCTAGAGCTTTAGATGTCAAATCTGTTGTGCGTGTCCCACACCTCCCCCTGCCACTCCAGAATCAAGACATTTTCCCCGAGCCCTTCCTTAGAGCTCTTTTGCTCCCAAATCAGTTACTCTTCGATTTTCACTGCAGACGTGACGTCCTCTGTCACACCCAACTATTTTCTTCGTATTTCTGTCTCGTGCTTTTCTCCTGTAGCTCCATGCTACATGCTCCAAACAGAACTCTTTCATCTTCAGTTCCTAAGTTCCTGTACCCTGCCACTATCACCTCTATCCCCAGATGTCTCCCTCGGTTCAGAAAATAACACTATCACAAAATCTGGTGCCACAGTAAATGCTTAAACACTTTAGATACTCCTCTTTTCCTCACTCTCCTATGTTCCACAATAATCTTCACTCTCAAATATGCTTCCTAATTTTCTTCTTTCTCCTCCTTAGCTTCATTTCCTTCTGCTCTCGGCTGGGCTATGACCATAGCCTCATAACACGCTGTTTTCTGCACTGCCTTTGACATGGGTACTAAGGAAGAGGAAGTGGAATGAAATTTTCCTGTGGTCCCACGATGAACCTGCTCACTGCCAATATCCCAATATCGCCCACTCTCTCCTGCCTAACTCCAGATCCATATAAGTAGAAGACTAGAGAGGAATGCAGGGAAGACTCTTCTGACTGAAGGATGAATAGGGACCACAGTATATTCCTTTTGTCCAAGCCAGATAAGGCCCAAGATAATCACTCTTAAGAGACTGTGGGTGTTCTAAGAAATTGAGACTGGAATCTCTGTCTCTTAATCCCTGTATCCAATCCCTCAACTCCAGAGATTTGCTCGGGAGAATGGTTCGCCCAAGCCTTCTTCACCTGCCAAGCTTCTAGTCGCTAAAGCTAATGAACTTTACTGCATGAATTTCCTCCCCTTCTCCAACCTCCTTCCTCCTGTCGCCCCCAGCAGGAAAAATAAACTGGGTAGAAAAGAGCAGTGTCTGGATTCCCTCCTTTTATTTTGGCATATGAACGCGAAATTTCTTTGCATCAAATGACCACCACAGAACGGAGGTGGGTTTGTGCTGTTTGGCTGTCCCGTCTACTCTTCACCAAGGGAAATGGCCAGCATGCCTTAGTATGAGGAGCAATAGGGCTGGATGCCCTGGGACACAGAAAAGCACTGTGGGGAGAAATGAAGGTAGAAGTTGGTCTCTCTACATCAGACAGCCTTTCCCCAAAAAGAGGCCAAGGAGCAGCGTTTGGGGAAGGCATCTTTAGTATGTTCTTCTAAGCATAGTCCACCAGCTACCTTAGTAAGAAAGGCAGAATCAGTCATTGGAAAGACTACAGGAGAAGCTACTTAAGGATCGTCCACTTAACTCCTCTATTTTCCCTAATACCTTGCTGGAATGGAGGACTGGGAAGTGAAGGTGAAGGTTTGGGCAAAACATCCCCCATGCCCACTCATAGAAAACGACTGAAAGAACAGAGCCCCTCCAATACATGCCTTGGTATCTCTGGCCACAGACAATGAAGAGGAAAACCTTCAATGGAATATGAGATAACAGTTTTATTTTTTTCCCCAATATAATACATTTTAGTCTTTATTTACACTTTCAGTTTCTCACACCAAAGAAACAATGTGGTATTTAAACATGTGTGTCCGATTTATTTCATTTACGAGTATGGTCTCAAGATGCATCCATTTACCTAGGAATATCTCAAGCTTATTATTCTTTATGGCAGAGTAGTACTCCACTGTATTAAAAAAAAAACACATTTTCTTTATCCATTCTGCTGTTGATGGGCATTTGGGCTGCTTCCAAGATTTAGCTATTACAAACTGTGCTGCTATAGACATGGGTGTGCATATATCGCTGCAGTATGATGCTTTTAATTCTTTTGGGAAGATACCAAGAAGGGGAATAGCTGGGTCAAATGGAATCTGTAGTCCTAGTTCCCTAAGGAATCTCCACACTGATTTCCATAGCGGTTGCTCCAGCTACATTCCCACCAACAGTGGAGAAGTGTTCCTTTTTCTCCACAGCCCCTCCAGCATTTGTTATTGGCTGATTTGTTGATAATAGCCATTCTTTCTGGAGTGAGATGGAATCTCAGTATTGTTTTAATTTGCATCTCTCAAATGACCAGTGATGTTGAACATTTTTTCATATGTTTATTTGCTGTTTCTACGTCTTCATCTGAGACGTGTCTATTCATTTGAGCTGCCCACTTTTGGGTTGGGGTCTTTAAATTTGGGGATCTGATTTTTTTTTTAGTTCTTTATATATTCAAGATATTAGTCCTTTGTTGGAGGAATAGCTGGCAAAAAAATTTTCCCCCTCTGTGGGTTGTCTCTTTGCTCTGTTGGTGGTTCCTTTTGCTGTGCAAAAGCTTTTTCATAAGATTAGATCCCAGTTGTTGATTCTTTGTGGTATTGCCTGGGCAATTGGGATTTTGTTCATAGTCTTTGTCGACACCTATGGCTTCAAGAGTTCCACTTATTCTACCTTCCATAAGATTTAGTGTTTCTGTTTTAATGTTTAGATCTTTAATTCACTTTGATTTTAGCTTAGTGCATGGGGAAAGATATGGGTCTAGTTTTTATCTTCGGCATGTGGAGAGCACCATTTATTAAAGAGGCTATCTTTCTTCCAGTGAGGTTGTTTGGCCCTTTTGTCAAAGATAAGGTGACTGAAAGTGTTTGGACATACCTCTGCATCTTCTAATCTGTTCCATTGGTCCTCAGGTATGTTTTTTTGCCAGTACCATGCTATTTTTATCACAGTAGCTTTATAATATAATTTCAGGTCAGGGGTTGTGATGGCCCCTGCTTTGCTTTTGTTGCCCAGAATTGCTTTTGCTATTCTAGGTTTCCTCTGGTTCCAAATGAATTTTAGGATTGTTTTCTCTAGTTCTGTGAGGTGTGCTATTTGTATTTTAATTGGGATTGCATTAAATCTGTGTAACAATTTTTAGAGTATGGCCATTTTTCACTATATTGGTTCTTCCTACCCAGGAGCAAGGGGTATCTTTCCATTTTCTGATATCTTCTTCAATCTCCTTTTTCAAAGTACTGTAGTTTTTGATGTATAGCTCTTTTACTTCCTTTGTGAAATAACAGCTTTAAATGGGATCATTTCTAATAACTGAAAATGCCCCCAAACTGACCACTAAACAGTTGCATTCAAGAGACCACAGAGGTATAGTTGAGGGCAGTGGCGGGGAGCAGGGAACTCCCCAGATGCCTTCATGTTTGTACCAACCGAGTAGAGACTGTCCGATAAATCAGTTGCAATAATGACACAGGGGGCACATTATGCCATCTTCCTGACGAGAAGCTCCCAAGGACGCCTTATTCTCTACTCTGTGGCATAAAAACCTGCTCTCTGCAGGACTCCAAGGCATTTGTGATCAAGCACCTTTAGCTCTGGTGGTATGATTTGTTTCTTAATTCCAGCCTTGACAGTTGCAATTATCTCAACACATCAGAGTTTCTACCCCTTTGTGTCAACCAGGAGAACACCTCCCCACCTAATCCACAGCAAAATTCCTTGAAGTCTTTGTTTAAGCAAGACATCTTTTATACAGCCTTTTCTGATACTTGCAGGTGTAACTATTTCTTCTACTGTATTTCTCTTGTACGTAAGCCTCATTTATCTTACTGAGTTACACAAGGCATTATTGTGTGTCTGTCTTCTCTAGAAGATTATGTTCCTCGAAGACATCAGCCATGCTTTTCCTTTTAACCCCACACTTTGCAAAGGAGGGAAAGGAGCAGATGAAGAATAAATCTGGAGCCTGGATCGAGAACATAACCACACACCTGTGGCACTTCCTTCTAAAGGACTGCTTGAAGTCTATATTGATGTAGACTTCGGGATAGAAGACAAAATCTGATTTGATCCACCAGGGTTCTTCTTATATTCCTTTCCAAGTCTAGTTGCTCTTGATAGCCCCACAATTTCAGCTGATTTTAAAGGGCCTACACCTACCTGAGCTTAGGTACATTTTCCCTATCTTACCACGGCAAAGTCTCAGGTATCTATAGGATGCTACTTTCCCCTGCCTCTGACCAGGGCTGGTAAATGATATTTTAAAAAATGCATAAAATACATTCATTTTCTGTTTAGTTCCCTCTGTTGGGTATAAACCCAATTTGATTTAGATTACAAATGTCTAGGGAGTGGAACTTACCTTTCTCTGCATTCCACATGGTGAACACAATTAATTCTGTAAATGACTTCTTGAAATCTTACCTGAACCAGACAGTGTCAAAGTGACAAATATGCATTGAGGTAACACTGGTCTCTGCTTGTAAGGACTTCACAGAAGCTGGTCCTTCTCTGCCTTGGAAAATTGTTCCCTTTGACTTTGAAAGATGCTCTGGAGAGGGCCTGTGAGGAGTGGGGGCACGGAGGGGAGCCAGAACAGCAAACTAGGTCATCGAGGCGATCCACTGTGCAATCAGTGAGATGCCTAAGTCCCACCCAAATTATCCTCACAACATTTTTGATTTCTAGCCCTGGAAACCCTTTGTCATATGTGGTTTTGAATGCAAGAGTAACTGCCAAAGAATGTGAAATTCTAGAAAGAGATGGGTCTTAGAATCAGAAGTGATTAAATGCAAATTCCATTTAGTTTAACCAGAGCTGGTTGAATGTAGGCACTTATTTTGCCCATTAAATTTCACTAGATTGGCCAGTTTTCAATAGTTCTAATACAAACACAGGAGGTAAGTTGGGATTGGAGCCTGATCTATCAGAGCATTTCCTTGGTTTTCCCCAATCAGCAGCCACCTCCGATTTCCCCAACATACACGCAAGCAAAGGAAGCAGACAACACATACACCTTTCTGATGGCCCCTTTTTTCCTCTCCCTTCTCAACAAAATCTGACTTTCCTGAAATGTTTCCTCTACCATTGCCACGTCTCAAAAATTGTGCCATTTTGTAACAGTTGTTTTTATTTTATTCCCATGAATGGTGAATGGCATCTGAGGTTTTTCATATCAATAATTCATACTTGTTTCTACAATCCTAAATAGAAGCAAGTCTCTCCCTTTATATTTCTTTAGTCTGAGAGATTGAGAAACACACAGAGTAGATAAACCAAGAGACGAATATGTGTAGATGTATGCATCACCTAAGTGTAGGTTTGAATGCATGTACAGACACACGATATGTATAGGAAATATAAGATTACCTTCTCCTTCTTGTCTTTTCCTCTATCCTTGTTTGTAGGACAAAAGCTGTGTTGCCTTCCTCCTCTGCTCACACGCACCCTCCCTTCTTTCAGCCTGCTCCCATTCATTCCCTAAACCCAGTTTTATCTGCATCTTCTCAAGGAATTGCACTGTGATACGCTGAGCCTCCAGGCTAAACTCTGGTGTGTCTTTTAGTTAGTAAGGACGTAAATCTTCCCCTTAGTTCTCTCTAAGGATTATTTAAATTGGTCAGATTGAGAATCCATCTATTTCTTTAAAGCCCAACCCATGAATAGCCGTTAACACAATGCAAGAGTTTAAGGCCTTAAGCATGTACCTGCAAGTACTTTTTGCAATTCTTCCTTTCCTTCCCTCCGGAATGCTTTCAGCAGGCTGGGGGTGGGGTGGGGTGGGGGGGTGGGGGGTGCAGAGAGTAAGCTGGTTTCTCTGGAAAAGCACTCCTCTGCATCTTTGCCATTTTAATAAAGCTTAGCTCCAGGAGAGATTTGGAGGCCTTCAGAAGGAAGCCCGTTAAAACAATCGAGCAGTGTGTCACAGGCAGCTCAGGCCTAACATCCCGTCTTCAAGCTAATGTCACCTCATAAATCCAGAGGCACAGCCTGGACCCATCAGCAAGCTGCTTTTTCTGGAGATTAATTATTTGTTCAGACAGGGGTCAGGTGGAGGGGCTTTGAAAGATTTCTTCAGTGTTTCCCCAGCCCCTCGTACTGGGGTGAAGACAGCAACCTGTGCGCGGCCTGACTATCCGGAGGGGAGAAGTGGGGACTGCTGGCTAGGGGAGCGAAGGCCAAGGGCTGTGGCTTTGCTTCTTTACCCTGCTGCCCCCAGGTCACAGGTATCCTACCTGTCCCAAGGGCTGTCTGCAGGCAGCTTGCAAATATAGAACTTTGTGAAAAGCGTTGGGTTAGTGGAAGCCAGCTGACAGAGGGGCAGAAGGAAGTGTCCGCAACCCAAGGGGGCCACAGGGGCTGTCCAGGCCTCTCAGCCACACAGCAGAGACTTCTTTCCAGGAAGTGGGGGAGTTTGCACATCGGCCACCTGGCTGTCCCTCTGGGGAATGACTTAATCACAGGCGCAGAACAGCAATCACTTAACAGAAAGCAGGAAAGAGGAGAAAAGGCGAGGTGCAGCTGTTGTCAAGTAGATGAAGGTTTCCAGAAGGAAGACTGCAGAAGCTGGGTGCTGCCTGGCTCACTTGCTCGGAAATGGAGTTTCTCTGAGGAAGGGGCCGGGGCGGGTTAAAGTGGAGCTGGTCAGAAAATGACTCAAATTTTGTTCTCTAATTTTAGGAGGGGTTGTAAGCAGTGCTTTGCAGGTAAACGTTTTAAAACATTTCCCTCTAAGGGAGAGAAAGAAAACCCCACTCATTCTATCTACCATCAGTGATTATGGTGATGGAAATAGTCCCGTCATCCCTGATTTCAAGTGTAATATGGAGTCGCTGAATGTGGAGTTGGAAATAGACATGAAAAACGGGCTCTTCCGTGTGATGTAAGCTGATAAACACGCTGACAAGGTTACCAGTAAGTGTTCCCAATTCTTGTGCCTTAAGAGGCTGCATGGTACAGCTGAAGGTGGGGGAGAAGCAGTTCTAGGGTGTGTTTCCTGGCCACCCACTCTCAAAGGTCTGTTTGCAATTTGTGCATTACCCCCCCATATATATATATATATATATATTTTACGATAAAAAGTTGAAATGCTAAACAGTGTAAAATAAAAAGCCTGTCCCTTGCAACCACACGTGTATGATTTGCTATCTTCCGTTCCTCTCATCTCTCCTGAGATAGTTCTCGGCTCTGAGAAAGCAGTAGATTGGGCTGCACAGTCAGTTGGGTGAAAAGAGGAATTGCAGACGGCTATTAGTGCGTGGTGCCCTTTTGGAGGCATTGGAAGGAGAAAGCCTAGCTCTCCTTCCAGGTAAAGGGCTTGACTGGTGCAGCCTGAAGCAGCTCGTGGAAAGTTGTGAAATGCAACTCCTTTCGTAGCCTTCTCTCCTCTGTTTGCCCTAAACAAATACAGATTTGGGGTGTTGGTTTCTGATAAATCTGCTGCAAATGTTGGCACAGCAAGCAGGAGTGGCCCGGAGCAGGGCTGCCACAGGGAGGTTGGAGCAGTAAGCACTCCGGAAGGGGCCCCTGAAAGCCAGTTGTAGCATCCTCCTGGTTAGGCAGTTCGCCTAGGAGCCCTGAAGCCTTCTGGGAAAACACCAGAAGAACGGACAGAGCGAAGGAGAGAGGGGAGGAGGAGGGGACCTGCTTTCACAAGGCTGGGCAGGTTGTGTGCCTGTCAGGGCAGACTGCTGGCTCTTTCCTGGAGGGATTTTCTACACACAGAGAGCAAGAGGGTGAGCTAAGGGGCAGTAGGTACTGCACGGTCACCAGCCTCACAGTGAGGTTGTCTTTCAACCTCACAGTGACCCCGTAGGGCTGATTTTCATTCTGGGTTCTCAGATAGTGAAACTGAGGTCCAGACGGTAAACAGATAGGCTCTGTGCCAAACATGTATGAAATGTTAAACGGGGGACTGATCCTACCCCACTCAGCACCCAAGACTCCGCTCTCTTCTTGGTCTTTGGATTCCTTTCGGTACTTTGGCTCAGACAGCGAATCTATCCAACATTTCTTTATCTGACTTTCACTTGCTTCAGTCTTGTAACCAGCCCCTTGATGGTTGGTGGCTGTCCAGGCTGATTGTGGTGGGCTCCTGAGGTGCCAAGAGAAGGGGCTCTTCGTCTACAGCCTGTCCGAGGGATGAGGTCAATTTGCCCTGGAAACTGCAGCTGGAAATCTTAGCTGTCTTGGCACAACTGAGGCACAAGCACAGACCTCCTGCCAGAAGATCGCTAACACCAGTGATTTCTCCGACTTCTGGCATCGGACCCCAGCAGCCTGTGCTAAATCTCCTGTGTGTCCTCACTAGAGTGTCAGCTGCTCAGCCATAAATCCAGACAGGCCTACGTATCTATCGGCCCATCAGTCCTTGGCGCTGCACTGCCCTCCAAACCCTCCTTGCACAAACACGAAACTCAATGCAGACTGCTCACGAGGGCACTCAGCCCTTGGCTCACGGTCAGAATAAACAGGCAAGTCTCGAGCTGCTGAGCCCCGGCCTCCACATGACACCAAGCCAGCAGGGCCACCTGCTGCCTCCCTTCCTGCCCCTCACACCTCCGTGTTCCTCCTCCCGCCATTTTGTTCTTCTCTATTAGAAAGTAAAAAACGGAAGTTCCTACACTCTTTTAAAACCTATTGTTGAATTTTTCTGACTTAGGTGAAATACTCTGTTTCCTGTGTTGATATGGTAGGCGCTTTCTTGGCTGGGTCAGTAAGAGAATTTTCTCTCATCTTAGCAGGTCTATTTTATTGTTTTGCAAACACAAATGCCTATACAGGGACTTCCACAAAGGATAGTGATAATGATGTCCCAGTAATAATGGTAACAGCAGCTAACATTTATTGAGCACTTATTGTGTGCAGGATAAGATAGTAAACCATTCTAAGGATTAAACCTTTGATACAACAATTCTATGAGTTAGGGCCTTTATTTCCATTTTTACATGAGGAATATGGGGTTCAGGTAGTAAAGTAAGTTTAAACTCAAATTTCCAAAATGTAGCTGGAAATGGTGATACATGTATGTATAGTCCTAGCTACTTGAGAGGCTGAGGCAGGAAGATTGCTTGAACTCACAAGTGTGAGACCAGCGTGGGTAACATAGTGAGACCTTGTGTAAAGAAAAAAAAATTTGCAAATCTGGTAACTAATCTAATGCCAAAAATGCTGTCTTTAAGGACTATTCTATATGACTATGAATATGTATGCAAATGCATGAATATTAAGGTGAACAACATGTAGTAGTAGATCTTTTGGAGGTCAGAAACTGTCCAATATTGGCAATTTTATAAGGTTCTACCTAAAATTCCAAACCCAGAATGTCATGAATGTGGTCGCCAGACTTCTCTTTCTATATAGATGTCTTCTGTAGAACAAGCCATCTGTCACTGCGTGTTTTCTGAGCATAAACCTGAGGGAGCCAGTGTGTGTGTGAGGGACAGAGGGACGTGGGTCATCAGGGCAGAGGCAGGAGTGAGGCTGGGGGCGGGCGAGGGTGGGCATGTGTGTGTGAGAGCGCTTGGTGGGTGGGGACAGAACGGCTTCACCCCGTGGTCATTTTCTCTGTGTAATCGTATGATCGCATTTCTTTCCAGCCCACATTTCTCCTTGCTTCTGCCAAAGTCTTTTTTATCAGCATGGCAACTTCCTGCCTTTTGAAAGAAACGGCCGGCCAGGCATTCTTTGGGAGACAGTTACTAAGGGACTCCCATGACTCCTTCCTAGAACCGGTACTCTAGGCTGAGACTGGGCGGGTTCCAGTTTGGTGGGTCCTGACAGGAGAGAGAATCATCCTGTGCTTAGAGTGCTCACAATCTATCTGAGAGTGCTTCTGCCTTCTCTTTTGTAATTTCTGCCACCCAAGTGGGACTCCGTAGTGAGGAGAAGAAGGAGGTGCTGGAGAGGGGCCTGATGGGGAAAGATGTGTTTTGGAATAAGAAGTAGGCTCTCCAAAAGGAAAGGACACAGGAAAACCTGACAAACATGCCAGAGAGAATGTTCCGGGCATCCTAAGAGCAAGGACATCATCTTCATCTATTTTTGGTTGCTATAACAGAATACCTGAGATGGGGTGCTTTATAAAGAATAGAGGTTTATTTTTGGTTCACACTTCTGGAGGCCGAGAAGTCTAACAGCATGGCAGTGGCACCCGGTGAGGGTCTTATGTTGAATCACAACATGGAGGAAGGGGAAGAGAGTGTCTGTGAAATGGACGAAGATGATGGTGACCTGGTTTTGTAACACTGTGTTCTCTCAGTATCTTATCTAGACCCATGAGTGAGAACCTGCTCCTGCATGAATCCCTCTTAATGACCTAATCATGGCTTACAGTCGCAACCACTTCTTTTTTTTTTTAACCACTTTTTGATAATGTTATATTGGGATTCAAATTTTAATATGAGTTTTGGTGGGGACAAACCACATTCAAGTCATAGCAGACATGAAACCCTAAGTTACAGAGAAACGGGAAACCAATGCTTATAGTTCCCTTTCTCCTACTTGGAAAGTCTTTGGACATGACTCAGGAGAGAAAATGAAGAAAGTTAGCACAAAGAACTGGAAGGATGCTCACACACCCAGAGGAATCCTCCAAAGAGGAGAGAGGGAAGAGAGACTAGGAGACAGGCCCTTTGCTCACCCTACAGAGTTGTAGCTGTGACCACATGTTCTGACTTTTCATTGCTCCGGCTCTACCAGTAAAAATGTTTTTAATACATCCCCCAAAAATGTATGCTTGTTTATTGTGTATTACGCTACTTGCTTCCATGCTGATAGCTTATATACATTGTGACATAGTCACAAAAATATGCAAACCATATATGTAGTTTATAATTTTCTAGTGGTTGCACTAAAAAGAAAAAACACAATTGAAAAAATTAGTTCAAATAACACATTTTATCTAATACAACATACAACAAATATTACTATTTCAATGAGTAATCACCAAAATATTAGTAAGATTTTAAATTATTTTGCAATTAAATAATCATAATTTGGTGCACATTGTACACTTAGGACACATCTTCAATTGCACAAGCCACATTTCGAGTACTCAACAGCTACATTTGACTAGTGACTACTGCACTAGATTGTAGGGGGCTGGAGGATTATTTCTCTGGGAGGAGTAAGAGTCCAAGAGGATACTGACATGGCTACATTCAAAACAGAGAACATTAGAACATGGGTACTAATCTAGCATGGCAACCAATGTGAACTGTAATTTTTGAGCTCCTTTAATGAAGTGGCTTTAAAGTAAACATGTCAGAATAAATGATCCTGTAAAAGGGAATGAAGCATAGGTACATAAATGTATGAGCATAGTGAAAATGTGCACGAATACACACCAACAATGAATATTGGTCACTGAGGGTGTGGGGTTGGGAGCCCATGAACAATGCATGATTAAAATTTTTATTACATGTTCCTATATAATTTGAATTGTTAAAACATGGTTATTTAAGGTTATTTTAAAGGACAGTAATCTTTTTATGTATGTGTATTTTTTCAGCACAAACAGGTTAATCCCAAAATATTCCTTGAGTTATGAAAACCAGAAATATATGTAGACTTGGTGTGTTCCTCTTATTAGATGAGCACCCCCTCCACTTTCTCTTTCTCTTCTTTCCCAAGGGAGGCTTAGGAGAGTGGTCTTAGGCTTAGGGTTGCCAGATTAAAATAAAACACACAGTTAAATGTGAATTTCAGATAAACAATTTGAATTTGAGATAAGTTTTAGTATAAGCCTTACCATGCAATACATCCTTTAAATGGTATAACAATAACCTTAGTATTTCCCTGGGATATACATATGTATACTAAAAACTTATTTGTTGCCTATGTGAAAGTCAAATTTCACTGGATATTTTGTATCTTTATTTACAAGCCTAGCAACTCTACTTGGGCTGCCATTATAAAAATGAACTGCTGTGGTCTTCGGTGGCTACTTCTTCCTGCACTTGGAGGAAGTGCCGCTTTCAAGGGAATTAGTCCTATTAGCCGTCCCATCTGGGATGTGGTGGAGAGGGGCTTCTGATCCCTCCTGCCACGATTCAGTGATTATCAAAGTAGATTCATCTCCATGTCGCTCAGCCTCTCCTCCTATTTTTCCTCCAAACAAGGTCTTAGTTTCTCAAATTTGAATTTCTTTTCTATTGATATATTCAGAAACCTAATTGGAGAAGAAATATTGGGATTCTTAAATGTGCCCCCCCAAAAGATATTACTAACCATAGCTGGCCAGAGATACTTATTTTAGACTTAGCCCTCAAATAATTTATAATATTTAGTATGGAATATGCTCCACTAATTTTATTACATACCTATATGCAGCATGGTGTGGGGACCATGAAAGTTGTGCATATGCAGTGTGTGCATTTGCACGAGCATGTGTGTGTGTATATGTGTATTCAGAAGCCCTCATCTCATACCCAGGGCTCTTTCCATAGCCTGTCACTAATAACTGATGATCAGATTGACATTGGCTTATATCAGTCTTGTAGAAAACCAAAAGCATAAAATATTACACAGCTCAATTCATCAAATTAAAGTTTTTAGATTCGCCAGCCAAAGATTTGTTCTTTTCTTTGAATTATTTAAGTATAAGCTTAGCCTTGAATATTTAACTTGTCAACTTACTCCAAATGTAAATCCTGAAGAAATTAACCTGGGCACCTGCCTCAAGAGACCACAGTAGGCTTTCCCTGGCATTTTAATGATGCAAGAACCCTTTCATCCAGAGCTTTCTAATGTCTAATCCATTAGCAGAATTGCTTTTTCTTTCACAGCCATCTTTACCAGATTCAATTAGCTCTGTCTATAGAGCTGTGCTCCAGAGTGAAAGATGTATGCTTAACCCAGTCTCCAAATATCCCCATATATATCTTGAGTGTTGGCATTCAAAAGAGAAGGCATGAATATCTAATTCAAAGAAAAAACAAATAAAAAGTATTATTAAGCACATGAAAAAATTCCAACTTTACCAGGACTCAAAGAAATAAGTTAAACTGAAGTAACATATTTTACACATGCATAAACTTGGTTTCGGCTTTGATGTTCTTTACCAAATTAGCTATTCATCTTCAGAGCGTTCATTCAACATCAGTCCTGTAATCCCTAAACTCCATCAGTCCTGTAATCCCTAAACTCCATCAGTCCTGTAATCCCTAAGCTTTTGTGTGAGCTTACATTTTCACCACATGTCATCATGAGATGATTTTGTAGTCCTTTATGCAAACAGATTCGAAAAGCTGAATGAATTATAGGCTATACAAATATACAATTTACAGAAGCAGATTCTATTGGAGATAGAAAGTTTAAATATACCAGTTTCCACAAGAGAAATAGAAAAAGTCACGAGCCATGATTTTATATCGTATCACCGGCCCAGATTATTTTTGGGAGAGGGGAGAAAGGGATCAGGAGAGGGAGATTGTGTTTTACCATCAAAGAACAGAGTTAAAATGCTCCAGAAACTATTCCAGAGTATTGAAAACACACTAATCCTTTAATGAGATAAATAAAACATTAATACTTAATCCCGATAAGAATAGTACACATGAAGAAATTTAAGGGTCAATATCCCTTAAAACGGATGATGTAGAAGTTCTAAATAAGATTTTAACAGAATCTAAAACTACGTGGAAAATACACACTATGGTCAAGTATGATTTATTTCAGGAATGCAAGAAATTAGAAAGCTAGAAATTAGAAAATCCAAAATGTATACATACTAAATATTCTAAGAAAAAAATCAGTTGATGAACTCTTTATGGATGGTGGAAAAACATTCAATAAATTTTGTCATTGTTTCCTGCCTAAATAGGAATTGATGGATAATTTCTTAACTTGATAAAAGTAGATGTAACATAGTCCTAAAGGCAACATCTTAACGGAGATATTTCTATTAATGTCGGGAATAAAGCAAATGTGTCTACTCTCTATATCCAACGTATTTCTTCATATGCTGGAATCATAAGCCAGTACAAGAACACAAAAATAAACTAGAGCCCCCTCAAAAAATGGAACAGAAGAAATAAACCTTTTCCTATATGCAGATTATGTCATCATATACATGTAAAACCTCGGGCAATAAGTGGGAAAACTATTCAAACTATAAAAGTAATCACAAATATGGCATTAGCTACAAAAATAAGTAACTTTTATATATGCACAGAGAGAAGCCAACCATTAGGTCAGTAGAAAGAAAACAATAACAACAAAGAAAATAAATTTAAGGGAGATATGCAAAAATTCTAAGCCCATGATAAAAATAGTAAAGTACGGTTTAAAGACACAAAAGTAGACTTGAACAAATGAAAGACATTCTATAAATAGGATATATCGAAAAAAAGTTCATTCTACCATAGTTAGTTTATACATTTATTGCAACTCTAACGAGAATACCATCAAACTCTTTTCATATGTAAAAATGAAAAGCTACATTTCATATGTAAAAATAAGCATAAAGGAATAGAGAGGGAAAATTTCAAGAGGAAAGCTTTGATACTAGTTCCACAAGATATTAAACATATAATAAAGTCTCCATAATTAAATAAATTCATAGCCCTTGCTTGCTGATAGACCCAGGGAGTAGAACAGAGAGTGGGGAAGAAGACACAGGATACATAGGAGCTCGGTAATGTAGGACAAAGGTGAACTTTTAGGATAGTGTGCAAGGAGAAGCTGTTAGCCATTTGGGACAGATAGTGTCAGATCCCGACTCTGCACTTGTAAGTACCAACAAGAATATGTGTGGATTTCTTTTCAATCTGGATGTAGGGAAAATTTTCTCTCTTAAAATCAAAGGCACTAAAAGAAAAGATGAATAAATTTAATTCTATAAAAGTAATAAAAGTGCATAGAATTAAACACTATAAATAAAGCTAAAAGGCAATAACAGAGAAAATGTCTGCAACACATATCATAAATAAATAAAAAATATATATATATATTTTTGAGACTGGCTCTTACTGGGTAGTTCAGGCTGGTCTTAAACTCACTATGTAGCCCCGGGTGGCATTGAACTCAGGGAGCCTCCTGCCTCAGCACTGGGATTACATGTGTGTGCCACCATTCCTGGGGTTTCTGTTCGTTTGTTTTTGAGTCAGGTTCTCACTAATATTCCAAATTTGTTAGGAATACTTGAGAAGGACAACTGTCGGCAACAGAAAAAACTAAATAATTTATGATAAAAAGATATAAAAAGGTTATTAAATGTATGAAAAGCACACTTGTAAGAAGAGAAAATCAAATGAAAACTACATGGAAACATTAACAAGGATTTTGGAAATCAGGTGTTCTCCTACATGGCTGGTGAGAATGTTACTTTTTTGTTTTGTTTGAGACAGGATCTCGCCATGTAGTTCAGGCTGGTCTTGAACTTGTGGCGATCCTCCTGCCTCTGCCTCCCAAGTGCTGGAATTACAGATGTGTGGCACCATATCTGGCTGACAATGTCACTTGAAAAAACTTTGATAAGAAGCATTTGGTCATATGGAATAAAACTCTGGGCATGTTTATTTTTTGACTTTAGAAACTTCCTTCGAAATGTCATATACAGTAGCATTATTTGTAGTTGGAAATAACCTATATGCTCATACAGACAAAGGATGTTGAATAAACCATGTTATAAACATAGTGTGGAGTACCAGCTGTAAAGAACAGACAGCTGGATGTTGTGGCACATACCCTATATCAGCACTCCGGTAGGCTGAAGCAGGAGAATTTGTTTTCAAGTTTGAGCCCAGCCCAAGGAACTTAGTGAGATCCTGTCTCAAAATGTGAAATAAAATGAAGGGACGTGGAAAGTAGCTCAGTGTAAAAGCTCTGGGTTCAATCCCCAGTACCACACACACACACCACACACACACACGCAAGAAAAGAGAACAAGACAAAGAAATCCATGAACATTCTCTGTTGAATTGTTAAATACATATATTCGGTCCAAGTCCTACTTCTCAACATCTGTTTCTAGAAATGGCTGGATAAAAGAAGACATGGCCTGTGTCCAGAGTGCAGGGCCTTCCCGCCCCTTTTCTGTTGACATAGCTAATCTGTCCAGCGGGGTCGGCCAGTGCCCCAGAGAGTAGAAGACACCACGTTCCACACCTTGAGATGTCACTTCCCTGCACGCAAAGCTCAAGCACACCGTGCTTCACTTGTCGAGGGTGGGTGAGGGGAAGCGCCAGAGATAGGAGTCTGTGGCTTGGCTGAGCAGCAACATTAACCAAGCAAGAAACATGGTCCGCACTACTCCAGGATTCCACAAAGAGCAGAAGCCAGGTGGCTCTTACCTCCCAAAGTCCACGGAGAGCAGCAGAATTCCCCTTCCCAGTGTGTGGGGAGAAAGTTCTGCCCCCCTGGCCTGAGATGGGCAAAGCAGTGCAAGCTCCTCCCCAAACTCTGAAAACCCCACAGCACCTCGCCCCTTCTCCACAGCAGGAGGAGGAGGGGACATTTGCCAACATCTAGCCATTAAAAGCTTCCCACTGTTGGGCCTGCGCAGGCCACCTAGCCTCAAGACCTGCAGCACCACTCGAGAAGGAGACTGTATGCATGAGCCATTGCTGGTCCTGGAAGTGGTGCTGTCTTCCTTGGGCACAGTCAGTACTACCAGGTAGACCAAAAACCCTTCTCTGTCTTCCATCCCCACCAGTATCAGATACCTATTTTCCCAGTTGTCTCTTGCCTGGGTGAGTCCCTGTTGGTAAACCCAGTGGACGGTGTCAAGACTGCTGAGGCCTGCAGGTACACCAGCTACTTAATAACAGCTGGGCCCCTGGCTGCCAAAGCCAGCCCCTCACCTGCTCTGTCAATTCCAGCTGTTCTCTACGGAAATCTGGCTCTCGCGATCTACCTCTGTCTTCATAACGCCTGCCTCTTTCTTCCAAAAGGCACAAGCCAAGTGGCGAGTGCCAGCCCACCAGCCCAGACCCTGCCGAGTACAAGGGACCGTGTGTTCCATGTGAGACTGTGCATTTTAATGTTAACCTTTGTGCAGTTGCAGTTCATCGCTGGTCCTATTTTAGGCACTTGTATGTTCCTGGTTTCAGCATAAGCCTCCGCTTCTCTTCTTGCTAAGGAAACCCCAAGTTCAGAAGAGAATCTCAGTATTAGTCTTGTAAGAAAAGGCCAACCCAAAGCTCCTTCCTAAGTGACAAGAGGAGAATAGTCTCGTGAGCAACATGAAAAAGCACAGAGCCGAATTACTTCAGTTCACTTGGCCTATGACAGGTCAGACAGCCATATAAGAGAAACAAGAGTGGAGGGGAGTAGTCTGGGCTTCCTCCCTTTATCAGGAACAGTAATCCCACCTACTTATAAACCAGGCCCCCTAAAATGCTCTGCTGATACACCTGCCCGTTGATCCCACTGAAGGATCCAAAGGCGATCCCATGAAGCCGCTAAGAGGATGCGGAGGAGCCAAGACTGAACAGGGAGATCTAACTGAGCTCGTTATCGCTGTGGGTAGCAAAAGTTGAATCTGGCTGGGGGCCTGTGAGGGGCCTGTGAGGGACTTCAGAGTTGCTCCTCCAAAAGATAGGTAAAGTCTGAGGTGGGCAGAAGGATTGTGGTACAGAATAGCGTAATCACCTGTTGCCATGCCAACCAGTCAGGTGGGTGGCTCTTCTCCCCTTGGTGGGTACACAGGGGTGGCTGTGGATGCTAGCTACCAAGACCAAGAAATAAGCCCTGGTCCTATTGTAGCGGACCTTAGAGAGAAATAAGACATCTTTAAAGTCAACTCTCCTGTCTTCTCGCCCTACGATGTATTCTGTGAGAACAGCCTGGTCTCCACGCCACTGAGTGATTTTCCGAGATGCCCAGCATGGCCAGGGTAACTCTTGGATACATCTTTGTCTTTTTTTTTCTTTTTTTTTGTATCATACCAAGATAATTGTTCTACTTGTAAATAGCTGTATATTAGTTATCTGTTGCTACCTAGTCAGTTACTCCCAAGTTAGAGGCTTTGTTGTCCCAGAGTTTATATGACAGGGATCCAGGGACAGCTTAGTTGAGAGGTCGCAGTGCAAGATCTCACGTAGGGCTGCAGTTTAGATTTGACCACGATGCTGTCACTGAAGGCCTTGCCTGGAGTCTGCTTGCAAGATGGTTCACTGATACGGCTTTTGGCCTGCAGCAGAAGACTGTGGTCCCTCTGCTGGTCCAGCTCTTCATGGGCACATTGCATGGCCTGTGTCAAGGCAGCAGGCCTCTACCAGATAAGTGTCCTAAGAGAAATCTCTCTCTCTCTCTTTCTGTCTCTCTCTCTTTCTGTCTCTGTCTCTGTCTCTCTGTCTCTCTGTCTCTCTCTCTCTCCCTCTCTCTCTCTCTCTCTCTCTCTACTAGGGATCGAATACAGGGTGCTAAGCAAATGCTCTACCACTGAGGTAAACTCCAGATCCTAAACTCTACCTCTTAATGAAATGCATATTAAATAATTTGTGAGCATGTTTTAAAACTACTCACTGCAAGTGCCATGGGAAGACTAGAGTCTGGAAAATCCAAAGTTACAATTCCTTGAATTCAGCTGGAGTCAATACGGCCCAGTGGAGTAGCCGAGCTTTGGCTTCTGTAGACTCGAGAGCGAGTCCTGTCCAAGGCCAACCAGTGCTGTTGCGTGGGCCCCACACTTACGAGGGTCCTGTGTTTGGTTTCATACTCTGCTGGTGTGTGGATCTTGCTGTGAGCAGGCACAGTCACTCACTACCACCTCTCAGAGCCCTGTAGCATGTGGTGTTTGTGCCTGTATGCACAGCCTCTGGCTCATCCACAATGCCTCGGTCAGTGAGGACACAAAGCAAGTGTCTATGACTGGGCCAGTAGGATCACTCGCTGTCCCAAGAGACCACATTTTCCATTCAAACCAGAAATTTCTATGAAAGTAAAAGAGGGCAACAGCATTCTAAAAAACAAGAATGAGCTGTTGTAGAATTTGTTATGTTTTCTGTCTGTGTTAATCAGCCACCTCCACTAAACATAATAATATGGAAGAAACGGGAGAGATGGGCAACTCATAATTCCTCTTTTTTCAGTCTTTCCTTACTCATCGGTAAGCCAAAGGTATGGACTGCTGATGATGAATTTTGAGAGGTAAAGTAAAAATACTTGAATTAGTTTTGGTCACTGTTCACACTATTCTGCTAAGAATGAAATACATATGTTCACCTAAGCTAAGAAGTATGGATTACATGATTTCAGTCATTCTTCACAGGAATGAAATGTTGTTATATTTGCATAAAAGTGTCACTGTACAATACAGTTGTCACTTGGTACCTGTGGGGAATTAATTCTAGAGCCACTCCATGGATACCAAAACCTGCAGGTGCTGAAGTCCTTTACAGAAAAAATGGTGTTGTATTTGCATACACATTCTCCCGTATACTTTAAATAATCTTGAGATTTTTTTATGTCTAATGCAGTGGTTTTTATTTTGTAATGCTTTCTTGAGACAGGGTCCCAATATATAGTTAGGGCTCGCCTTGAACTCGCTATGTAGTCCAGGCTGCCTTCCAACCTACAAGCCTTCTGCCTCGGTTTCCAGAGTACTGGGATTACAGGCATGTACCACCACACCTGGAAAATGCCTAATACAATGTAAATAGTTGTTCAACTGTGTTACTAATGGAATCATTACAAACAACATGTTGATACATATTCAGTACCAACACAATTTTCTTTCAGAATATTTTTGATGTGCAGTTGAATTCAGAGACAAGGAACCCACAGATATAGAAGGTCAACTATATGTATTAGGATGAATAATACAGCTTATGTTAATAATCTATAATTTTAATTTTTTCTTTATTTAGAATAATATTAATATCATATAAAAAAAACTAATGGACAAGTCAAGAAAGACCTGGAAGGAAAGGAGAAAGGCTTTATGTTTTATTATCTTTAATGATATAGTCTCACTTATTTTTCCACAAAGAGTTCCACATTTCCATTTTTCACAGAGCCTAAGAGCTATTTAGCTACCTTGGTCCTTGCTCACTCTGTCTCTTGTTCTCTCCATAATGACTCCTCAAATATCTGACTCCTCCAAACTTTACATTTTTACTTCTATAAAGGCAGGATCCCAGCAGTCAGCTGTTTATAAGAGTGTTAGAAGGATAAAATGACAAGATGCGTAAAAAATACTTATCTTAGTGTCTGCCTGGCATATGCTCAATAAATAAATGATAGTACTGCCAGTTGGTAGCCACTGGAGACACAGAGCAGGGATAGCAAGGTGGGAGCAGAAACAAAAGCTGAGAGGGAGACCCTGGGGCACACAGTGTATGGACTGACAAAGGGGGGCCTCCCTTTGGTCGTGGGGTCTGTGGCTGGGTTTACATGTCTTTAAGAGATGGATTGTTTGCTTTGTTTGTCTTGGGATGTTGTTTGCTGTCCTATTTACCTTGTCTCAGAATTGCTACTGAGATCCATCTTTGGAGGGCTTCAGTCTTTGATTACTATCGCTTTTTCTATCTAAAGGTATTGTCCCCCAAACATAACCTGGCTATAAAGTGAAAAGAGGACGTCGGCGCCATCCTAAGTTCTTAGACTCCTTGTCTACCCTCCAGTTTCTCAGCCACCGTCCTCTACCTTCCCTCCTCATTTGACTGGACCAGAAGGGGAGTTGCCCCTTATCCAACAGAACTGTTATTGAAACTCAGAAATGCAACTCCCATCCTTCTGAGGGCATCTTGCCTTTTCCTTATCCCTGGAGAATACTGCCTCTCACACTTCCCAGACAGATTACAGTAGGAAGAAAAATAAATAAATAAAACCCTTCAAAGTCAAATAATGATAAAACATTTAATTACAGGCTCTTTGATTGTAATATGCTGCTTGGTTTTTTGAGAAATCTGACCTTATCAAAAATGACACTATCCAAACCACTGTTACTAAGGGAAAGTAGAGGTTATGGGCAAGAAGAGTTTAAGAGCCATTTTTTTTTCCTCTGAAAAAAATGTGAAAAACCAAATTGACTTTAATAGTTTTAAGTTATTTTGTTATGGCTAAACTAAGCTAAAATGTAACAACTTGATTATCAAGTGACCAAAACAAATGTAAACATTACTGAGAAAATGTTCAAGGGAACTACAAAAGTCCCAAATTTGCAAACTATTAGGTAAATTTTAGACTGGTTCTCAGCTATTAAAATTAAACAAAAATCAGTCTGTCAAATAGGTAGCCAGCCGTGCAGACAAAGCAACTGTGGATTTCTACAGTGTCTTTGATTCCCACTGCCCACACTCCCAACATATTCTAGTCATCAGGTGCAGTTGCATTCTGACCAACAGTCATGGGTGCAATGTCAGAGTTGTTGATATGGTCTGTTTGGACTGCTACACCAGATACCATCGATGGAACAGCTTGCAAACAACACAAATTCTGAAGATCAGGAAGTCCAAGGTCAGGGCACTGGCAGATTTGTTGTCTGATGCCACACCTTCTTGCCTGTCCTCATATGATGGTGAGGTGAGAAGCTCTCTGGGGTCCCTTTCATAAAAATCCTAATGCTCACAACACAGTCATCTCCCAAAGATCCTACTTTCAAATATCATCGTCCTGGACATTAAGATTTAATATGTGAATTTTATTTTTTTAAATTTTTATTGTTTTATCTTATGGTGCTGGGGTTTGAACTCAGGACCTTGTGATTGAAAGGCAAGCACGCTAATCACTGAGCTAAATCCCCAGGCCATAACATACGAATTTTAAAGGGGCACAAATATTCAGTTTGTATTTATAATGCAGTTGTGGATCCTTGAATAGAAATTGCTGGAATACAAAGTTAACTTGCAAGGAGTTGAGTTTGAAATCTAAAAATTAGCTTCCCCTATTAGGTTTTACAGAAGCCCATGAGTGTGGCTTATAAAACAAATGCCACAGAACTTTGAGGGGTTTTTTCCCCCCGCAGGATCAAAATATGGTTCAAGTTGAAGACAGAAATTGATGGTCATCAGTCAAGTCAGGAGGACTGAGAAATCTAGGGAGTGATTCCAATTTCAGAAAGAAAAGCCCTAAACAGGAAGAAGGAACCGAGACTAAAGCAGAAGTACAAATGGCAAGTTCAAGGTGGCCAGTCTGGGCTGGGGATTTAGCTCAGTGGTTAGAGCGCTTGCCTAGCAAGCACAAGGCCTGAGTTTGATCCCCGGCACACACGCAAGAAAAAAACATGGCATATCTGGACTACAGATATTAGGGATGTTTTAAAGACCAAAAAGAACAGGAAAGAAAACTGCCATTCCTTGGGTCAGGTAGGGTACCAGTAGCACAGCTGAATCACATGGCCAAGATCCTCAAATTAATGGGAGAGGGCCAGGGACCCTAGAGCTTATTTGAACCAAGCCACTCACTATCAGAAGATTCAAGTGAGGCATGAAAATGTGCATGGTTTATCGAAAGTTATGGAAATGCATGGCAACAAAATAGGATACTTCCATTTGTAATTTGCAGCTTTTTATACTGCACCCAAAAGTCAATTTTGAGGCTAAATAGGAATACCTAGGTTCTATTATCAGAATATATCCTTCTCTTCTCCATACAGAAAGTACGATGATGATCATTTTCATTTGGAAATAGCAAATTGTGATAAAAAGAACTGGCTCCAAATCCCATTCCCAAATTAATGTCTGAATCTACAGCTCTTATGCAGTTTAAGTCATGTGCTGGGCATAAGGAAGAAGTTTAAGGCCTGAAGATTACTTGCCTAAGGATTATGAGTCCCTTAGGGTCAAGTTACTTTTCCATTTCTAACACCTGAGTAATAGTCATCTTTCAATAAATATTTGAATCTTTCATGAAGTCATTACTGTATTCCTGGGGTCCCTTGTATTTTTTCCTCATATTACGTATACATTCACTGAGATCAGAGAAGTACTGACAAGCCTATGTTCACGTAGTAAATTAAGATTACAACTCAAGTTTACCCTTTTTGGCTTCTTTTCCTTCCCAGTGCTGTTGCTATTTCTGCAGGAGGCCAGGGCAAGGGTGAGAATTGAAGCCAAACGGATGCAAATTTGAAAAATAATACATGAGTTAAATAGTCTGAAAGGCCAGACTCAGAGAAAGATCTGTGCGCTTTGTTAGAGACTAGGCTGGCATTTTTTCAGGCATATTGGTATCTACAGTATCTAAAAGCAGGCTTGACATACATCTCTACGTTGTTGCTAGAGTAAAATAGTCTATCCTTTAGTTAGACTATTCAGAAACACAGACCGAGTGCCAGCTCAGTGCTTCAAACTTGAGTTGAATTGACAGAAGCCTTCAAAAACAATACTATGCCAGATGAACACAGTGGTTGTAATCTGTGGTCTGAAATTCCTTTACTGTAGACAAGTTAGTCTCAAAGATGATTTGAATGTCAAATGAGGTCACCTTTGAAACAACACAGCATGTGGTGGACTACGGTGGAAAATGGCAGAACAAGTTTCTTTGAGAACTCGAGTTCGATAATAACCTGGTCCTTGACAGTGCTATCCAAAGATGGCAGCAAAGAAGTGGAATCTAATAATCAGGCTGTGAAAAAACAAGCTAAACTGTGGGTTGAGTTGGGTAATGGGAGGGCTATAGTCCAGAGGTATTTAAGGGTTTCTCAAATCTTTAAATATCGTCAATAAAAGGAGGCCCCATAACTTCCCTAGAACCATCATTCCAGTTTATTCTTATATCAATGCTCTGTGTGATGAATGATATTTTAGCAGAATTTGCTAGTAATATCTATGGATTGGATTTTTCTTTTATTACTAGAGAAAAAATAAGTGCCAGTAACTTTCTTGACCCAGTAAAATAATTTTTGCAGAAAAAGGGCTAGGCAATCTTGAGAAGAGAAAATAAAATTATCTTGGTGAAGAAGTGTCAGACTGAAATATTTGTTTTTCTTAGAAAGCATTTCTGTTATGCCTGGCTTTGGGGACAAAGCCAAGGTCTGCTTTAGAAGAATGGTGATTTCTAGTGCGTTGGGTACGTGAGAGTGGCTGGGGGAGTGAGAGCCTGGGGAAGGTTTGTAGAAAGCCACGTGAAAGCCTGGGAAAGGTGAAGTGCTTGGTTTGTCTCATGTTTTTAGACTGGCAAAGAATTTGAAAAAATCTTTAAGAGCCAGGGAGGGATAAGATTAATCAGAAGATGGGACCCAGACACCTCCCATTTCCTTGTGTCTAATAATTAACAAACCACAAAAGCAGAGTGGGGAAGGAGGGAGGGAAGGAAGCAGATGTGGAGACAGGCACCATTTCTCCACTCCACTGGTTAGACTTCACAAAGTTATCCACAATACTGGGTTTCACAAGAGGATCGGTCTTGGCCTCAAAAACATAGTTTAAGCCAATCCCTGGAATCAAGAGCCATATTCTTCCTCCTTTCCTTTTCTCCAAATCTTTTTTTATCTGTTTTTTCAGCATTGTGAATGGAAAAAGAGCACAGGTTCAGGATTCAGGAAGGAAATAAAGAAAATGGTGTTAACATTTTTTTAACACATAAATACACCAGACATTTTGTTAAGTGCTTTATCTGCCTACCTGATTTATATGATCTTCACAATTCAGAAGAACTGGGCTTCAGTCCTAGTTCTTGTACTAGAAGACTGAGTGACTGTAGACAAGTCATGTAACTTCTATCCTCCTTACCAAGGAATGTAATGGGGCCTAATGTGGATGATGATACGTCCCCAACTATCCTGGAGTGTCATTAGAATCATAAGATAAAGAACAAAGAAGAAGTGCTCTACCACTTGAGCTAAATCCCCAGCCCCTGAACTGTGCAATACTGAACATGGAGGGGTTATACAGGGCTCCCTGGGTTCACGAACTTAATTCTTTGCCTGATTCTGGTTGCAAACCGAATTGGTCACGAACCAAATCAAGTTCAACTGTTGAGTTCAATGTTGACCTGATGGGGAAATTTGATTTGGTCCATGGCCAACTCGGTTAGTGACCAGAATCGTGGAAAACGTTAAGTTTTTTTTCTCTTTTTTTTGTGCTGGGGATCGAACTCTGGGCCTTGTGCTTACAAGGCAAGCACTCTAACCACTGAGCTAAATCCCCAGCCCAAGCATTAAATTTTTGAACCCAGGTCCCACTGTAATGTACTCAGTAAGCTTCTTTGCAAGACACAGCCTCTGAGATTCCCCCCACACAAGGCTCTTTTTTCCATTTACTTCAAATGTGTATTGCGACTCCAACACCAGGTCACTTGGAAACTAGTCTCAAAGATCTGATCTGTCTTTGACACCAGTCAACAAATCAAACCTCACTTCCTATCTCTGGCTTTATTTGCAGTGAAGCTTCCAAAGCAAGAAAACAAATCTCGAACTCCATTAATAGTGAAATAAAGAGGCTCCAGAGCCTCGCATACTGACATGGAGTTTGTCAGGGAAGAAGTACCGGGTAATGGCGAGGAAAGGCAGCGGCATTAGGAGGGGGTTGTTGTCCTGGTAGTAGGGGTCTTTAAAGATGATGTCGTCTAGGAGGCATTATTTTCCATGGAGAGTCAGGAATGCCAAACCATTTCTGGACAAAATAAGAACTGTTAGAGGAGGAAATTAGAGAAAGAGATCATAGGAAACTGGCCAGAAGAAATTTTTAAAGGAAGAAAGAATATCAAATCACTTGATCACCTGCTATGTGCCAGAGGCTGTATTATATATGCAAGCACACATAGGTGATCTCACTTCCTCCAGCCTGCATCCTGCCTCCTTGCCGCTGATGTGTTACATGATTAGAGAGAGGACAGCCTTGTGTGGTAATGTTCTAGTAGCACAAATCCTTTAGGAATCCAGACAGTACCCACCCATTGACTGCTGGAAGACAAAAAATTTTAAAAAAAATAATAAAAAAATAAGAATCTGGATCCGGATGAGAATTGACATAGGGAAGGGAGGAGAGGGGAGAGTTGGGGTGGTACTGTTGGTGGAAATGTATCTATTTGGAAAAGCTCTCAAACATTAACTCGGATTCCTTCATGTATACAGTGACCCATTCTACTAGCCCCTCCCCAGCTATCATCTCTATTGAGCCTCTGCCAAAACTGGGCTCAGCCACTGGATTCTATCATCGTGGTTAAAAGCTGAGATAAGCTTGCATTCAAGTTCTGGTTTCTCTACTTACTAGCTGTGTGGCCTTACATTGTTAGTCAACTCCTCAGACTTAGCTTCTATTAAACAGAATGGTGCCTATTTGGTGTTGAATAAAACTGAGATATGTTTGTAAAGAATGGAACTCAGCGCTTATTTCAATAATTGGAATCTGTATTATTAATCATGTCGGTGTCACATTCTAGCTATCATTACTTTCTCCAGCACAAATTTTATTAAACTTTCACTATTTACTGTTGTATTAGTCACATGGAGATAAAATAGTCACAGTTCGTGACCCCAGAGAACAAACAGTTAGAGGCAAATAAGTAAGGAGATGTTTGGACTACAAGGAGACACACTGACTGTGGTCCTGTAAATGAAGTGCATCTGTGGACAGAAGGGCAGGCTTGTTTGAGGGGTTATGGAAGACTGTGGGGTGCGACTCGGGACAGCTCCAGTCTAGAGAGCTGCTGCGAATGCTTATGAGTGGGGCTGAATTGGGGCTCCTGATTCATTAGTGACTCCTGACCTGAATCTGCTGGGCTCGTGGTGGTTTCTGGCCTCTGTTCCATGCTGATGAGACTAGGCTACGAGGAAGGGTCTCAGAGGCCTTGTGGTAGAAAGAAGTGGGCAGAGGTAGTGGGTTCTCACTACCCTTTCGGTCTTCATCCAGAGCATCTTTGAGTATATCTGTTTAATGTTTTTGAAATCTACATTGGACTCAAATAAAATATCAAGCTGCTAAAAATACTTGCAAATCACCAGGTGAAATGATTTCTAAAAATCCTGTCTCGAAATGAGATGTCAGTCTTCTCTCCAGCCTGTCTCAGTGGGGAGGTGCCCTGAACTGAAACATCTCAGCTTCACGCTCATCCATATTCAGGGCCTGCAGGCTCCATGGACATCTATGACTCTATCCCGAGTTCTTTAATTCCACCCTGCTTTGCACAGAATATTCCCTAATGCCTCTTATCAGCCCAATCAGCATCACTCATTCCTATCCACTCAGAGAAGAGGCCAAATGGTCCAAAGAGAGGCTTAACCTGTTAGGAATTACTAGAGAAGCAAGTTCTCTGTTTGCAGAAGGACTAAGTGCAAACACAGCAGGTCAAACAACTATTGACTTTATTTAACTTGCACCCTATTTCATTAGCCAAAGTCTTGACCTAGAGGTCAGAGGTCAGGTTGTTAGAGACATGCAAAAATAAGCCCTCTAGGGTAACGGGAGTATGAATGTTCCACTAAAAAGGGCTTTCTCAGCTGTCGACTTCCCAGAGACTGGAAGAAGACTCTCCAGCTAAAGAGAGGGCCTGGGTGAATTTTCTCCTTATGTGAGAACTACTCCTATGTTGGATTGGGTTGAGTTCTACACCCCGAAATAGTTTGAATATGAACAGTAATTCAAGATCATTTCTGCTTTCTCTATCCCTTTATGGCAAAGAGCAAAGCCTTTTATTTTAGAAAGAAACAGAAGCAAAAACAAAAAAAAAAGAAAAGAAGGGAAGAGGAATCTTCACAAAACAAAAATCACACACAGCAAATTAATTCTAATGTGCTTCCTCAAAATAGCAATCTGTGTGATACAGTTATGGCTGTAATGTATAAAATTCTGAATATTTTTGGTGGACCATAAACTGGAAATAGAATATAAAGCTGCGATGGCTTATTCGCACCCTGGTGTCAGAAGCAGCTGAGAAAGGCAGTTTAACCACCGCACACGAAATGTACAGCTCTTCGCGTTCCTTGTGTTTCTATCCAAAACAGAACTATTGTGTTGTGTGTCACGGTCATATGTTAAGGGAAACACCCATCTTTCTGTGAAAGGAGCCAGAAGAAGCAATGTGCACTAATTGTACTACAGAATTTTCTAATTTCAGTGATTTCTTATTCAGCAACTATCAGAACTGAATTTACACATTGATTTATCCATCTCAGATAAAATAGGCTGAAATTATGACCTTATGATGCAACATGTGTTTATAAACAAGGACCCTAATTCAAATTTTAAAGCCTCATTCCTGTGTAAGGGAATGTGTCTCATGCTTAACCTAGATATTTTGGTCGTAATTCCAGGACTCTTCCTGACTGGAAAGATGTTTGGAGCGTGTATGCTCCAAAGGGAAGGGATAGTCATGTGGTACAGTGCAAACAGGCTGGCACGGAGCCTCACATATATGTGAATAAGAAGGGATCTGGGGAGCATTTCGCTTTACCCTGGAGCTGTCTTCTGCTTGCTCCTGTGAAAGCTTTAGCGAGAAGCTATGCAGAAGGCAGCCCTCCATTCACTGGTGAAGTCATGTTTCACTTCATCAGTTCCCCACCATTTATCAAGGTATGTTCTCTTAGCCTTGTAAGATGTCACTTAAGTGTCTCAAGATTTAATTTTTTACCACCGGGGCATGAGTCAAAGGCCACTCCAGTGCATGGTGGTGACTGAGTTCCTGGCTGATCTCGTGTGCTCACGATGCAGAGTCCTGAATGAACTGAGATCTAGACCAGAGAACTCCCTGAAGACCATCTGCTGAAGTACTACTGGACAGAAGCCAAGGAGGCTGGTCACCTGATCCTTCCTCTCAGGTAGACACTGAGTCCCGGGACTGAGGCTGGTCTGCAGAGTCGAGGCTTAGTCAGCCAGCTGTGAAGAAAATTTACCTTCCACACATCCAGAGGAACAGTCAGGGGCAGAGGAAGGGCCGGTGTGTTCCGACCTTTGATCTGGTGGACGAATCCAACAGGATCATGGCTCAATGGCTGACGTCCCTCCTCTATCTTTATCCTGCATTAATCAAAAAATCCTCCTCCTACAGGAGCCAACAGGAGTGGAGGGGAGGTTGGATGAGTTCTCAGGAGCAATTACTAGGAGTCCTATGCTTTATGAAGTTTTTTTTTTTTTTTAGTACATGTTTGCAATTTTAGCAGTTTATAATAATCTTGGGGAGTGGTTACATGTATAAATTATCACTTTTTTTCTAATTCCCTTCCCCTTCCCTCCCACTCTGTCTTCCCCCTCTGATTCCCCTATCTCCTTTTACATACTTGTTGATATTATTTATCTTAGCTCATGTTATGGTATATATTAACATTGACTGGGGTTTTTAGGATCCTGTACATGGCACATCTTTATTCCTCTTGCTTCCGCTTCCCCTCCTTACCCCTTGTCCTTGTTTCCTTGGACCATTTCCCTACTGGACAAGATCTATCCCCTGGTCCATTTCTATTTTAATATAATTATTAGCTGATATACTAACTGTATGTTAGTAGGAAGATATTTGGATAAAATTAGCTTTTATAATCTTATTATGATTTTCACTTGGGGACTGCGAATGTAGCTGAATGGTAAGGCCCTGGGTTCGATCCCCAGCACTGTGAAGAAGAAAGAAGAGGAGGAGCAGGAGAAAGATGAGGAGGAGGGAGAGGAAAGAGGAGGAGGAGAAGAAAGAAGAGGATGAGGGAGAGGAAAGAGAAGAGGAAAGAGGAGAGGAAGAGGAGAGAGGACAAGGGAGAAGAGGAGGGAGAAGGGGAGAGAGACAAAAAAAAAAACCAAAAAGGATTTTCCTTCTGGTACATTATATATATCACCAATGTTTAAAAACATGCTGTGGACAAATAAAAAGCAACTGTGGGAGCTATTTTTCAGATACTCATCTATTTCATCTGTCAAAATCTGACATATGTGTTACAGTCACAGTAGTTGTATGTACATTTATCCTTATTTCTTTTTGCTCGTATTGTCTTTCTCACCATTTTGTTTATTTGGGGGTTTTACACTTTGCTGTGAAATCATCAGTGTATATAAATAAGTGCATCGTGAATTATGTCATTGGTCAGTATAAAGTTTTCCAAATTATGTTGTTGCCTTTGGTTTCTGTTCTATTTATATAGGTAGGTAGGTAGATGTACATAAATATAGACAGGGTGTGTATGCTTATGTATTATTCACATCATTACTCTTTTTTTGTTTTTCTTTGGCGTTGGGGATCGAACTCGGGGCCTTGCATTTGCTAGGCAAGCACTTGAATCACTGAGCTACATCCCCAGTCCCAAATCATTACTCTTCAAAGCAACATGTAATATTTTGTACTATGACCCAATGAAGTCCGTGAATTTAAATTGGTGAATTCACAACTGGACACGTTTGGTCTCTCTCCTGCCATCATGTGAATGTGTGTGTGTGTTTGTGTGTGCGCGTGCGCACGCATAGGTGGGACAGTACAGTAACCAAAAGTACTTCTCTGTATCAGAAAGGCCAGGGATTAGCTCTTGAATCTGCCCCTTAAAGCTGTGTAACCACAGGAAGCAATTGAGTTTCTTTGAGTTCCTCTTGACTCTTCTGTAGTATTGAAATACTATTACTGTCTTAGTCACTCTCAAGTCACAGAGACATAGTACCCAACACTCACAATTTAAAGAAGTTTACTGTGGCTCCTCGTTGGTCAGTGATCAGCTGTCTCCAAGGCAGGAAAGGGATGGAAGAGAGGCATGGTGGGGAAAACATGCTCACATCGTGGCGGTGGGGAACCCCATACCCTCCCAGGCCACACCCACTGTGACCTTCTTGCCTCCAAGCCCCATCTCCTAACAGCCAGTCAGCTGTAAAGCCCTATCATTCAATCACTTCCTAAAACCTAAGAGCACATGAGCTCTTTGGGGGACATTCTTGCTCCAAACTGTAATGATTTCCATGGTTGCTATAAAGAGTCATTAAAAAAGAAACAGATGCAAGGCACCAGACAGCTTGATGCATTGTAGGCACAGTAGTGTATGTCACAAATGGTGGCCAGAATTTTATACATAATGATAAATGTGAATATACTATAATTCTTTCTGCAGATCCCATTAGTTTAGAGTTTGTGTTTGCCATTCCTTGTATTAATTTCTCATCTTTTATCTTTCAACATATGGACTAGATTTTGTTTGCTTTCTCTGCACTAAGTTTAATGATTTGTGTTTGCTTATGTTTTTCAAAGATAGTATTTGAATAATTTTTCTGTGATTATCTATAGGTAATACTTATATAATACTTTTCATTTAGAATATTTTTGTCTCCCCAGGCATTATTAAAATGATCTGGAGTTTCCACTGATAATTCTTTTCATAATAAATTAGTATTTGTACAAAGTATATTTTCAACATAGAAAGTGACATTGGCTTGTTTTGTAATTATATTTGTTAGAGATAAGTGAATGTTTAACTCCAGTCTTCATATATTACTGCTTCGTAATTTTTGAATTTTCTTTTACTTTTCTCAGTTTTCTAAAGTGTGTCATCAAGGTAAATTTTTGAGATGGAAGTGTAATATTTATTTTTTTAAGCCCAGATATCTTATGGAGAAGTGCTTTTACACCAGAGTTTCCTGGGTATGACAGTGCAACAGTCTTTTTGCACAAAACGATGTGGATTTTGTCCTCCTATGATGTGATCTTGTGGTGTTAAAGATAATTCGCAACACACATAAATGTAGCCTTGCTGTGTTTTGTGTTAGTATGGACCAGACATCTTCCTGACCTTCCCAACCCACCATACCAACACACGGTGGAAATGAAGGCTAGAACCCACAGGAAGGACTACAGTTCTGGGTGCTTTTTTGTTTTCATATTGTTTCAGTAGAAGGTGATGTTGGCATAGAAATGTAGTTAGAAATTTACCCTTCACACTAATTGTATTTTACCGTAGATGTTACATGGACCAAATAGATACATCTTGAGAGAGACTCTTCCTCAACTGGTAGAGGGATCACAAGAAAAGTGTAGGACTTGGTACACTCAGAGAAAAACATGAGGCCCGTGAAGAAGTTCCTTGCCTGACCCTATGTCTTCGATAGAAAGATTTAGTATAAGTTTGTCATTACTTTCTTGAATTAATTTAGTAATCCATTCTATCAGTCAACAAAAATAAATATAACTCAATCCCCACCGTTAGGTTGCTTAAATTATGCAGGAAGGGAAGAGAACAATTGTATAAAAATGTTGTAATATAAAATATGAAAAGAATTTTAAAGAGTACAGGCTGCCTGTTGATAGGCAGTGGGTTGTAAGACAGTAAGATAGGGCTGGTGTGGGCAGTGAGGGGGGCTCTTCACAAGCACACTCTGATCAAGTTATCTGGACCTAGAAGCAGAAAAGTGAGGCCACTTTTCTGTGATGACCACTGATGTGAATATACCAGTAAAGACTGGACACTGGTCTCTAAGGACATTTTGATTTGAGTTTCTATGCCAAAGAAAGAATTCAAACAGAAGCATCTTAGAACAATGTGCACCTCAATCACTTCTCTTCAGAACGTCCATCTCTAGTCAGTCCTCAGGAGTCTCCCTCCCTTGTCAGCATTTACATAGTCCTCCACCTCCCTCCACAGTGGTCCAATCATTTCAGCTACTAAGCCAGGCATAGTGGCGCATGCCTGTAATCCCTGCACTCAGGAGGCTGAGGCAGGAGGATCACCAGCCTGGGCTAATAGTGAGTTCAAGGCCAGCCTGAATGAAATAGCAACACCTGTCTCAAAAAATAAAAATCAAACAAAACCGCCCAAACCAAAATACATTTCAGCTACTTAAAGAGCTTTTCTCCTATCCAGCCAGCATTTCTTAGCACTTGTGTTCTTGGCTTCTCCAAAACAAGGATAAATCCTAAAATTTTAGGTAACAGGAAGTCGCTGAGGGCTACCCGTCACTGTCAAGCTTAGCTTCCTCCAGAGGGTGGAATGGGTATGAATATAAAATATCACAAATGTTTAGAATGTATTACAGTAAAAGACGTACTGCCATTGATCACTTTCAAGATAGTCTCCCCTCACTTCAAATCCTCTTATCCCATCGTTCTTACCACCGTCTGAAGCAGTTCTGGAAGTCCGTTTTCACAAGCGTCTTCAGTTGCACTGTTGTGGCCAACTCAATGTCCCGAATCAATTTAAAACATTTACTTCTCATGGTCATTTTGACTTTGGGGGAGAGCCAGAAGTTGCATGTGACGGATCCAGTGAATTGGGTGAACGAGGCACACCACAGTGTCTTCACAAGCCTGCCTCTCCACTGGGCGGCACTGGGCAGAAGCAGGCACAGTACTTTTGATCAGATCTCAGAAAGATACTTCCAAAAGAGAATTTCCAGAACTGCTTCAGAAAGTGGCAAGAATAACGGGATGAGTTTGTTCAATGTGAAGGAGAGTATTTTGAAGGAGATTAATGGCAATGCATCTTTTACTGTGATCTTTTAAACATTCACTGTAAGTTCCATTCTTACCACGTAACTCAAGTGCAGTATATAATTTTCTACTTTCATTATTAAGAAAGTCAGTGAAGGAAAAGAAAATAAAAAAGGTCAGGAAAAGAAAATCAAAAAGGTCAAGAAAAGAGAAGAAAAGAATAAGAAGAAAAAGAAAGTTTTCTGTGCTCTGTTTCAGTGTCCCGCCCACTTATTGAACAAATCAGTCTTCCCATCATCCACCTTGGGTTTTACCTACCAGCTTCGTCTCTGCTCTCCCTTTTGTGCATTTTGCTCACAAAGGCAGAACTGTTAGCATCGCTACAAGTTCATTTCATTCTGCTTACTCTGGCCCCACCAGACCATGGACACTCCCAAACCCACAGAAGATTATTATGATTTTTTCCCTCCACTTCCAAAGCGGGAAAGAACTAAAAAACCACAGATAGCAGTAGAGTGTTTCCTTTCAGGCTGAGAGCCCCTGAGCGCAGGGGACAGCGGGGACTCGAGTCCGTCGCTGCAGCTCACGGCCTGCAGCAGAAGGGAGCCTGTGGTGGTTTGAGGCTGAGGGCTGAGTTCTGTCTTCCACTCCGATCTTAAAGCACTCCCTCACTGCCCAAAACCCCAATTTCCTCCACCACACATAAATGCAGCTGAGTCAGGGTAATGATGAAAGGGCTGATTTTGTTTTCATTTCCAGCTCTGTCTTCTTCTCAAGCCCTCAGGCCCCCTCCTGGACTCTCCCGGGCGCTCCATCTGCCTAGGCCTGCTGCTGCTCCTCTGCTCGGCCACCCAGACATCTCTCCCCTGCCAGTCCCACTGAGGCTCGCAGACAGGCGTGGGCTGCAGGAAGCGAGGCCTCGCAGGCAGACGGGCCGGGGAGCTGAAGGCAGAGGGGGTGGGGAGAGCAGAGGGTAAGTTGCCAGAGCATGCTGGACACACTGCGGCTTCTTGCCCACTTGTAAAATGAGCACACGAATTACTGCTTACAGGGGAGAGTGGAGAGTTGGTGAAATGGCCTATGGCATGATGCTGATGCCCCATATCAGCTCTTCGCAGTATTTCATTTCCACCAGGCCTTGCTCTCTGATAATTCCTTCGTGTCCCTCCGCACATGCCTCAGGCTAATCCCAAGTATGGCTTAATAGGAGAGTCGGGTAACAACTGTGCTCGCTTGCCGTGATCACCTTCTGAGATGTGACTCTGGCCTTTCTTATCTAACCTATTAGAGGCAGCGATGGGGAGAGAGGTGCAAATACGCCTGGATTTGTGGAGACTGCCAGGCCCAAGATATCTGATTCCTAACAGTCTCCAATTCTGCTTAGAGAGGAATCTCTCATCACCTCTCCACAATCTGATCTTTTTCTTGTCTACCCAAAATGAAGGCTATCTTGCCTAGTCTTTTCACCAAGTCCATTAACAAGCAGATGGATCTTAAAATCTAGCCCCCAAGCATGGCCTCTCTCCAGTCACACATCACTTAAGCCCACGTCTGGCAGGTTACATTCTTCTCGTGAAGAAAAGAGCTAAGATGAGCGAGAGAGAAACTAACGACAAAAGAGAAAGCCCCCAGGGAACCTCAAATCTAGCAAAATCCAAGATGGGAAATAAGGCCGAGTGCTCCACAAATACTTCATAGATACACTGATTTGTCATTTTTTCCTTCAGTTCTGAGGTTCCCAGACAGAAGGCTCCAGTCCATTCTTTCCACATGGACAAATCTCTAGTATTTTGGTTGCATTGAGTGGGGCATCTGGGAGGATGAAAATAAAGGGAAGGAAAAGTAGAACAAGGCTGGCCGCATGCTTTGTGTGGTTTTTCTCCTGAGCATCTTACAATCTAAATTTATTGAGTATGTACTATGTGCTGGGCTCTCGGCTCCGCATAGGTCTTTGTTCCTCTATTAGTCACAGCAAGCTGATGAGAAGGGTGCTGTGCTGAGCTCCATTGTGGAAGCGAGGACGCAGAGCTCAGCAAGGCCGCAAAACTTCCTTGCACTCAATTATAAAGAAAAAAACTTCCCTGCAGTCACACAGCAACCACATCCAGACTGAGACGCCTCTTCAGCTCTCAGCTCACAGTGTGACCTTGAATAACTCACTTCCCCACTTTCCGATTCTGAGTTGCATTTTCCTTCTCTACAGCCTGAAGACAGTGAACAAAATACCCTCTCTGTTCTCTTCTACCTTCTTCTCATTGTGCTTTCAGCTCCTTCCTCCTCCATTACAGAGGGAGAAAATTAAATAAAGCCCATTTTCAATTCTCAGAAACGTTAATGAGATTCCACACTCAAAGTCACATATATAAAAATTTGTCGTTGTCTCTAGACTGGGCACAAAATCAGAACATTTTCTGTAAGTTGCCACACCTACCCCACCCATCCATTCCCCATGCCCCTGTTCTTTGGTGCAAATCAAAGCTGTCTAATGTAACAAAGAGAAAAAGCTTCTTCCTTTTTTTTTTTTTTTTTTTTTGTAATTCCCACAGGCTGGAGTTACATCCATGAGCTCTGAAATTCTTTCCCAGGACACTCCTTTCCCATATTTTTTGCCTCCAGTGTCCTGCTTCCCTGGTGCCTACAGACAACCTTGGGCAGGACATCACTGTGTCATATTTATAAAAATAATATTCACTTCCCGCCTTACATCCAAAGTGAAAGAGAAAGGAACCAACATCATTTAAGCATGGAAAATAAAATTGAACACAACATGTGCCAGTTCTAAAACCCCAAACCGGTACCCCACATTCTGTTGTGGTTGCATGGAGTTAAGGGGAAAGGGGAGGGGAACACTATTTTAAGTTTCTGTACAGCATTGAGGAAAAGTGCAGAAATACATCCAGACCCTTAAGTTTGTGCAAAACACAGCCAACAGCTTTGTTCAGTGGAATGGTAGGTTAATATTAGAGCCTCTGCCTTAATAGGCAGCTATTTAAAAGAGGAGGAAAAAGCCACCTTATTATAGAGAGGGTTTCTCATGTCATTGGTGGGCAACTCCCAGGAAGAATATGGGAAGGAATCTGCAGCCAATATACACAGCCTTAAATGTTACTTTAAATTCAATTTTAAAAGCGGGGATTTAGCAGGCGTGATTGAAGTCTGCAAACATAGGAATATGTGGCTGAGGAATTTAGGCATTTATCATGGGCTTTAGATAGCTACCAACCTTTCAGCTGCCTTTGGGTGTTTTAAAGATATACTTGCCTGATTTTCCCTCCCAAAATACATAGTACTGTGTTTAACAAGCAGAGATTGAACATATTTTACATGTGTTGAGAGGAATGGAGGGAAATGAGTTAAAAAGTAAAATGCTTAGAGGTTCTTGTTTTTTACTTCATTTAAATTACTCTTTGACCTATTTGTAAATGGTGCAAAAATAGACAATTTATCAAGTTTCCTTCTCACTGGACAACAACTTCAAAGTTAGGATGACTTGAAAATGGGTTCATTCGGCAACTCAAATATCTTGTCAGAGATCTGGGGTTTTTTCCTCTCTTCTTGCTTTGCCATCCTCCATCTATCAACACTATTCTTGTTCTCATCCCTCTCACGGACACAATATGGCTGCTGAAGTTCCAGACGTTACCAAAAGATGTCACAACTTCCAGCGGAAGCAGCTTTCTTGTCCTGAGTGTTTGTAAGACAGGAAACCTTTCTAACAGTCTGTAGCATGCTACCTTCATGACTTACAGGCCAGAATTTTTTTGTATTTCTACTACATGGTGAAAAATAATGAAATCAACACGATCAACTTAGACTGATCAGGATCTTTCTTCTAAAGTTTATGACATTGATGTGTAGGGTGGACATCAAAACCACCCACTTCTCTAGGCAGTTGGAAGTTAGAAACAAGAAGATAGATATTGTCAAGACAATTCATAGCATCAGCTCTACGTCATAATGCAATACCTCCCTGACATCTTGCATTATCCTGCACAGTCAGAGAGCTCCAGGAGGAAAGCTTAGCAAGTATGGAGGAGCTTATTTTCTTATGTCTACCACAACTACCTTTCCCAAGTTGTATATCTCTTTGGGAAAAAAATGGATGAAAAATAATATAACAACTGTAGCTTTTGAGTCTAAAAGGCAATGTAGGATACCCACACGGTGATGTGACTTTGCTATCAGCCAGAAGACTTTAACTAAAGTGTATATAACATGCCACCATCCAACACTAGAACAAATCATTTTTGAGTGCACATGCAAGCAAGGTCCACCAAATACTGGACAAGAAGTCTCAATAAATGTAAATTTTAAAGCGTATGATATCTGTGCACAGTTTAAGAAACCAGACGAAACCATCTTCCTGAGAAGATGGCAGAGCAGTAAACAGCAAGAAATCAAATTTTCCAAGATTCAGAATCCAGACACTGGAAAATAACAACTTGGGGAAGAAAAGAAGGAGAGAGGTGGATCCCCAGGACCCAGGAAGGATCTGAAGGGAAAATTGAACCGCTAAGATAAAGAGACAGACCACAACACAGGAAAAAGGGGGGGCAATCTTTACTTTCTCCCCAACTTCTGGCTCACTGTGTGAGAGAAGAGGATCGAATCTACAGAAACTTAGTGAGGGTAGGTGACTTCAGAGGCCTCCAGGGAGAAATGTACCTCTCTGTGGGACAAACCAGAGAATGCTGTGATCTACAACACCTGCTGAGCGACGCCAGTCCAAGTGATTGCCATGCGCCCTAGAGAGGGTGCTTGGCCAGATGCCATTTCAGGGAGGGGCCGACTGTACTTGGGCGTGGGAGCATCTGTGAGTTGACTGAGTCTCAGGGCTCCCTGCATCCAATTTCCATAGTGACTGGGTGAGGGACAACCATGGGAGAGGCCCAGGGTCAGGGAGCCGAGGTCATGCCGACAAGAGACACCCAGAGTGCTGTAGGGTGAACTACTCAGGCCCCAACCCCACAACCAGAGGCCAGGATCACCCTGAACTTCCATGAGTTGAAAGCACCAGAATCGGCACCCCACCCAACTCCTACTGCAGACTTGCTGGGATCGTCCAGCACAGACCTGGGCCCTGTCTGCCTTCTTTGTCTACCAGTGCAGCAGAGATACCCCCTGAACTGGATACTACCACGAAAGTGTAGACCCCAGAAGATACCCACTGGCTTGAAATCACAGAGAAACATCTCTTTTTTCCTTTGCTTTTTGGTTTTTTTCTAATTGATTGTTTTTGTTTTTTCATGATTGTAAACATTGTTTTTAGTATTTTTGTTTTCTTTTCTTCTTCTTTTTGTCTTTTCCTTCTTTTTTTCCTCCTGTCTTCTTCACCAGTTTCCTGAAGCTTGGGTAATCTTGCTTTGTCCTTCAGCCTTCCTTCTAATCTATTTCTCTTCTTTTGTTTCTCTATTTTTTCGTCTTGTCCCTTTTAAATTTTCTCCCAGAAGGTAAATTAGCTTTATTGAGTGGATATCTACTGTATATAATTTTCTGATTTTAGATTTTGTTATTATATAACTATAAATCTTGTGCTTATGGTTAAAGGTGGCAAATTACCAGTTATCTCAGTTTGTCCTTTTCTAAACTATGCTTGATGCTATCGTTCTTACTGCTTGTGCTACTTTAGCCAAGGTGACATAGTTGTTGCAATCAGTTCTTCTACCTTGTATGCCAATACTGAGATTTTCTGGGGGTCATAAACAACACTATTGTCCTGTACCAAAGAATTGAGTTCTAAGCCAAACAAGCAGCAATCTTTCATCCCTAATAAATTGAAGAAACAAGATCTTGGGTCAGATTCAGAAGTCAAAAGCCAGCTACACTTACAAGACATCTCTGAAAAAGTAGTCATTTACTAAAGAGATCTCAATACTAGTAATAAAGCTACTTATTATAAGAAATTTGCAAGCATCAATGCAGAAAACAAATCAAAAAAAGAAAATGAGAAAACATGGAAGCAAGATACAATTCCAGACAGCTAGCTCAACCAAGGCAAATCAAAGGGGTGCTAAGGTAGAAGAAATCCAAAGCTGCTCACCTGAACTTTCTGAAATGGTAGCATTGGAAGTAACAAAGCAGATGGATGAGTCTCTGGAAAAAAAAAATCAGAAATAATTACGCAGACAACTAAAGAGATAATGATCGTAATGAAAGACATAGCACGTGAATCTGAAGTAGATACAGATTTAAAAAATAGAGGAGCTTAGGAAAATGATGGAAAACATGAATCCCCAACATAGGAATGAACTGGATTCCATAAAGCAGATTCAAAGAGATATTCAGGAGATTAAAAATTCCATTGAAAGTATACACAGCAGAATCAACCAACATGAAGGTAGAACATCAGATCTAGAAGACAGGTTTGTGGTTAAAGATCATCAAATGAAAGACTTCTAAAAATAATAAGGGACCACAAAAAAATAAGTTCAGCAGCCGCTAGATAATGCAAGGAATAACATACAATGAATTGGAATCAATAAAAAATCAGTAGATAGCACAAAGTACAGAAAAAAACCTATTCACAGAAGTAACGGCAAAAAAATTCCCAATCATGGAAAGAGAATTTAACATACAGATAAGTGAGGCATATAGAACTCCAAGTAGCCATCATCAGAAAAAATAATTACACCAAGCACTAAGAAAACAATACAAAGAACCAATTAATTGAAGAGCTGGTTCTTTGAAAGATTAAATAAAATAGATAAACCCTTATGAACCTTATCCAAAAAAAAGGAAAGAAAAGACTCAAACCCAACATTTAGGAAAGAAAAGGGCAAAATCACAATGGATCCCACAGAAATCCAGAAAATCATCAATACCTACCTTGTGAAACTGTGAGAAACTCAGACAAAATGGACAGATTCCTGGATACATATGAATTACCAAAGCAGAATCGAGAAGATATAAAAATTCTAATTTCAGTCAAGGAAATTGAAGTAATTTTAAAACTATCCACAAAGAAAGCTCAGATCCTGATGGATTTATTGATGAATTCTACAAGAACTTTAGAGAGTATCTAAGGGCTCTACTCCTAAAACTCTTTAATGAAATTGAAAGGGAAGCAATACTCCCACACTCATTCCTGGAAGCAAGCATTACCCTGATACCAAAACCAGAGAAGGAGCCAACCAAAAAAGAGAACCACAGGCTAATCTCCTTAATGAAAAAAAAAAAAATTGAAACAAATCTTTTGTAAATAAGGAGGGACAAGGGTGGAAGGAAGGGGAGTGAGGAAATGGGGAAAAAAGAAGAATCAAAATATATTCTGTACAGATACAAATTCCCTATGATGAATGTAATCATTATGCATATCAAAAGTATACCAATAGAAGTAATTAAAAACAAACAAAAAACCAAAAAAGAAACCATGTGATATCTACAAATCTCAAAATGTTATAAAATTAAGCAAAATAATTCTAAAAATCCTATGTTTAAAGAATAATTAAGAAATACTATAAAAAACTAAAATTTTTGTACATAACTTATATACTGCTCTTTTTTTCTGTTTGTATATATTTTAAAAACACAATAATTGCATGCATCTTGGGATACTGGTTCCTACTGTAAATATTGCATCTTCTGGCACTTTCTTATAAAGTTAAAGACAAAATTACTTTATGACCCATTGATTCTGCTAGATTTTCATTCAAAGGAAAAGAAAATTTATGATCATAAGAATATTTGTACAAAAATTTCTCTAGAATATGTTAAAAGTTAAGTCTCCAACTGAAAACAAATCAAATATTCTTCAACAAGAAATAAGATAAAATACACTAATTCAGATGATGGAATACTACTCAGCAATAAAAAAGGAACAAACTACTGAGAAATCAATTTCACCATCATCAGGTTAATTAGAAAGAAACAAGATAGAAATGCCAGTTCTATTTTCATAAAGTTCGAGAACAGGAAAAACTAAAGCCATGATAATCTGTCTCTGAGAGGCTGCAGGATCAATAGGAAGAGGCATGAGCAGAAATGTGTGGAAAACTGGCTCTCTGGGAGAGGTCGCTTGGCTGTGGTATTGTTGTTGATTTCCCATCACTGCGGTTTTAAAGCTACCAGCTTGTCATCATGAACAAAGGTTAGGGAACAGAAGTGCACAGTGGTCTGCATAGGGGCTGGCCTTAGTGTGTCACTGGCCTCAAGGGACTTTCCTGGGGGTAATAGAAATGTGCTGTACTGTGGCTGGCTGGGGTGGTGGTCTCCTCAGTGTACACATTTGTCAAAACTCATTGTACCAGATCAGTAAGATAATATATGCACAGGGCATATATTTTTATTAAGGTAATTATATATACAGGGCATATATTTTTATCTCAGTAAGCAAACAAACAAAAAATCTCAAGCCCCTATTCCCAGGATGCGAGCATTTAAATATTGAAAGGCTCTTAAATTGAAGGAGCATCCTTCTCTTCAAAATGGCTGGTGTAGAAGTGAGAGCTGGAAGTGTTGAAAGTGGGTTTTGTATGCAGCCTGTCTGCAGAGGTGCTACCCTCCACTTGTCTGTTCTGACACACCTTCCTGACACTGTCCTTAGAGTTGGCCTGATTATGTACATAAAATGACTCACCCTGAAAATGAAGTGCTTTGGGGACCAACTCTTCCTTTGGGTGTTATCAAACACTTTGAAAACAGTGTTAATGACCAAGTGACTAAGAACAATGAGAGACTTCCTTCACCAGAGGATCCTGGACCAGAACCTAAATCCTCCCTCCATACTGTAAAGATCCGACTCCTCCCTAGCAAATCTCCCCTTTAGACTCCATCAGCCTGGGGGGAGATAAAAATCCTCCCTTATTAAGGGATTTGTTGCCAAGCATTATTTGGTATTTTATTTTATTTTGGGTCAGAGACTTCAAAGCCTCTTCTCTCGCTCTCTCTCTCTTTTTTTTTTTCCCATCCGTAAAACCCCTATTATATCTCCATATAGATCTGTCATGGATATGGGCCTATAAATACACACGGCTTTGTTTATATAGACATACAATATGTGCGGCCGATTGCTATCTCTGTTGTGCGCACACCAGGCTCATATTTGGAGACAACGTTTGAAAGCCAAATTTGATACAGCGCAGAGGCAGCTGGCAGTGGGGAGAGTGAGTCTTCACTTATTAGTATGGTAAAGCTGGAGGAGCCCTGGATATGCCAAATGCTAAGTGTTCCCCAGGGAGCCAAAGGCGGAGGATGAGGGAAGAGAAGAAAGAGAAAAGGAGAGACAGACCGACGATCCCCTCTCCCCATTTAGTTGCTCTTTTGTTTAGCTTTTTCTACCAGTAGGAACATGCTCCGAGTAAAAATGTCTCAGTGGAAGGAACGTACAACCTAGCTCTGCCAGGCAGCTGTCTCCTGGTTGCCTGAGAAAGCCACTTACTCCTAAGCAAAGCCTGAGGACTAAGAAGGGGAAAAAAAGAGAATAATTAAAATAAATTAGAGGGCGAGTGGGGGATGGGAGATCATGCCTGGTCCTGTCCCTGAGCCCGAAGCTAGAGGGTGTGAAAGGGCAGGGCTGGGCAGGATCATTCCAAGGCGAACGTCTTCCCCAAATCCTGTCCCGTCAGCTGTGCCGTGCCACATCCACCCAGAGCCACGCTAGTGACTGCTGGCCTGTGGCCCTCAGACTGGATAGCCCCGCAGGTCAGGAGCGACAGTGGCCGCAGTGCATGTATTTCACAGTCTGTCCCATTTTACGAGAGTTTTTATTTGTTTAGTTTGTTAAGTAGATCAGTGGTTCTCAACAGGGAATGATTTTTTTGCCTCCCAAGGGACATCTGGCAATGTGATAATGATGTTTTTTGTCTGTGAAAATCAGGCATGAGTGTGTGCTGCTGACATCTAGATTGGGTTGACAAATGCATTACAGGACATCTGTGACACTTCAATTTCAGGTAAACAAGGAAGGACGTTTTTAAGCATTAGAAGGTCTCAAATGTTGTACATGCCATTTTTATTCTTAAAAAAAGAACTGTTATATGTATCTGAAATTCAGTTCTAGCTAGGCTTCCTATGTATTTATTTTTCAGATACTGCTAAACATCCCACAATGCACAAATTGGCCCATTCCTGCTCCAACAAAGAATTTTCCAGCCTCAAACATCAGGAATTCTAAGGTTGAGAAATCCTGTGGCAGAGGATGGTAATATAAGGACAGTTCAGATGTTGGAGAGTGGATAAATTCTGACTACATATATGAAATATAACTCAGATGAACACATGTCCATCGTCAGTACACATGTGGGTGTGTAAAGGGTTCCAAGCCTTGCCTGAGACCTTGTGGAAGGATGTGTTTGGCTCTTCCAGCTCTCCACAGAATGGGAGGTGTGTATTTGTTTCCCAAAAAATATCGGGTCTTCATCCCTGAAATCTGTAGACGGTATCTGACTTGGAAAAGGGGTCTTTACAGATGAGTTAAGGATCTGGAGATAAGGACCTAAGGACTTTAGATTTTCTGGTAAGCCCAAAATGCCTCTGATGCATCATAACCTAGGCAAGGATCACCACAGAGCTGGGCCGACAGGCAAAATCCTGGGCCTTTGCCTGCTGCTCATTAAAAGCATGATTTGTGTTTTTTCCTGAGACAGCCAGGAACTTAAAAGCCATTTTTGCTCTGAAGCATGAATCTTCACTTGGGCTTACAGATACCTAATAGGTAACTATGAACAGAACAAAGTTTGACTTTCATTTTGTGTGTATCCTTTATTTCTGAAATTTTGGGTCAACTCCCTTCTCTGCTCTGCACATAGGTATGTTAATCATTTAGGGAGTATCTGTTTAAAAGTTAGCAAAACAAGATTGGTTAGTCTTGAATTTACATATACTCACCCTATTTTGAGGACATCAGGTTGGAGGATTTCCAGGGACATTCAACTATACCCACAAGTCTCCAGCCATTGTCCCAAACCTGTCATCTCCTAGATTCCAGGAAAGGCGGAGCCCCACATGACTGAGACCCCCACAGACAGACACGATCCTTTCCTGGGAATAAAACCCTCCCTCAGCTGTAAAGATTCCATAACTGTGGCACCAGGAATGGGATGATGATCTACTAGACACCAGGATTGAGATGATGATCTACTAGACACCAACTCACCAGCTAATCCTTAAAAGCTGACCTCTCACCATTGTCGCTGGGCCAGTCTGAACCCCTGCATCAGACTGTGTCAGCTTCAGATACCTAACCTGGAGTCCTTTTCTATCTTCTCTCTCACTTTTCAATTAAACCTTTTCTCCCTGTGAATTTGTGCTTTAGTTTTAATTTCCATTATTACTTAAAGGATAGCCAGGAACACCATCAAAAGTGCCCTTATAAAGAAGAGGTGGAGAGACATTTGACACACAGAGAATGCAATAAGAAACACATGGAGATGATGTGGCCACAAGCCAAGGAATGCAGACAGACACCAGAAGCTGGAAGAGGCAAGGAACAGATCTTCCCTAGAGTCCCTGAAAGGGATACGCCTTGATTTCACTTCAGTGAAAATGACTTCAGTCTTCTGCTCTCCAGAATTGTAAGAGAACACATTTCTTTTGCCTCTTAGGCCACCAAATATGTAGTCGTTTGCTACAGCAAGCCCAGAAAAATTAACACACTGTTCTCCTGAGGAGTGAAGTAGGAGACCACTCTTCCTAAGAGAGTACTGTGTGTACTGCGGATGGACCACACATGACGTCCCGGGTCCAAGAGAGGGAACCGGTGGCAGCAAGTATTTGTTTTTTAATCTTCACCTTTGTGTCCTAATATGGGATGTTTCAATTGGTGCATTTTGAGCTTGAGCTTGGCATCATTTACACCTGAAAAACAGGTGACCTCTTAGAAAGAAATGTGGCCCTGTGAAGCCCATGTCTAGAATTTGGAAGAAATTTGCCTGCCATTAGTGGAGGAGTAAGTGTGCTTGTGACTCAGCTCAGTGTTCCTGGTGAGTCGGCTCTTGGTGGACATAAAACTGTACCATGTGGGTCCCCTCTAAAGGGCTTGATATGATCTAGGGTTTTGTGATTGGGGAAAATGAAATTTTGATTCAGAGGGGAAACTATTGTATTTTGTAGCATGTGTGCATTGGTGAAGAGATGAGTCCCAGGGAATTCTGCGCTTCTCCTTGAAAGCCTGAAGATAATTGGCTGGGCTCATGGGCTGAATGGCCAGCAGCAGGAAAAGCACACACTTGTAAATGAAAAATAGGAAAACATGTGAAAGGGCCAAGAGTGATAAGAAGTTCTTATCTGTGGAGGAGCCCGAAAACATCCTGTGGTTATTATAGGGAGACAAACAAACAGAACCACTGAGATCTGTTCTGGGTCTGGCTGTCTGGAAATAATCACAACTCTCCTCTCTAGTTCAATATGGGACCTGGGTGGTTTTCAGTGCAACCTACAGGCTTGACCAGCTTGGCCTCAGGGATCCATAGTCAGCTCTCTGCTGTTTCATTTCTAGAGAGACACCTCAAGTTGTCCATTTTCCTAGAATGCCACGGAGAAAACCGTGGTGATGGTGCTTGGGAGAGGCAGGGTGTGAAATGGCCCAGGCTCTGACAGCTGGATCCTGCGGCGCCCAAATCCTCCTTGAACAACATGGAGATGACCCCAAGTTCAGTGAGTGGTCAGCCTCGCCTCCAAGAAGCAGGATGCTCAGTGGAAAGGCCTGCTCCAGATGGCCTCTTGAAATGCTCACTCTTGTTGACTAGAAAAAACCAGGCTGTTGGGGTCCAGCTGAAGAATCTGGAGGAGGACTTTCATTCTCAGGCAGAATCCTAGCTAACCATTTACTAGTGTTGCAACTTTAGACAGATCACCATGAAACTCTGAGTTTCAGTTTTCTTAAATGCAACACTGAAAGAACAATAGCTGCTCTATGAGATTATGAAGATTACAGGGCCCTGAGTTTGATACCCAGCACTCCCCCCAAAAAAGATTATAAAGATTATGTGAGAAAATATATTATGCTTAGCAGAGCCTGATGCCTGGCTAAGTACTCAATAAATAATACAGTATTATTAGATGCTTTATTCAGGGAGTGAGTGGGGAAGAGGTGGGCAGGGATTACTGACTTAGTCCACTGTGTACTAAAGTCCAATATAAAAAGACTTTTTCGTGTATATATATATATATAACTTTTCTTAGTAATAGATACTTTTCTTAATAATAGGTCAGTTTTTCAAGTTGATCTGATAATATGGAAAACATTATCATGCTAAACAGCTGTCCATTTCTTCATTTATAGGCCCCCACCTGTCACAAGGAATGCAAATTATGCTCCACAAATATATGGGGGTCGTGTCCTGTGTGTGCGTGTGTACTCTACCATTTTATGTTGGAGTAAACTCTTTTTCCCAGGTCTCTTATTGTATATGGCTGCAGCTTGAGCACAACAGAGTGGGATGCTATATACAACGTGCAGTTGAAAATTGTTATTTTCCTTCACTTTCTTTTCAGCTTCCCGTCCTTTGGCAGTTCAGAGAAGGGAGTGCTTGAAGGTCCTTACAGTGACCCTTTATTCTGACTTCCTAAACCAAGGGAGATGTGTCTTTGTGGCAGGGCCACTGGGTGAGGGGTGAGTGGAGGTTTATATCTCATCTCTCACCTGCACAACTACAATAAATTATCTCTCCCAGCTTGTACTCTTTCGAAGCTCTTTGTCCCACAGTCCTATGTCTAGAGTGAAAGTTAGAAATAGATCCACTCTGGCTGCTGTCCTCCTTTAGCGATTCCCACTTGGTACAGCAGCGTTTCTCAAGCTCAGCACGGCGAACATTCTGGGCCAGACCACTGTGTCTGGGGGGCTGTCTTCTGTATTGTCGGATGTAGAGCAGAGCTCCTGGCCGCCACCTTTAGATTAGATGCCAGTAGCAACTCTGATTTATGGAATCTAAAAATATCTCCGGGCATTCCCCAATGTCCCACGGAGGGCGAAATTGCCCCCCAGTTACAGGAATTTTCATCATTTAAGCTGGTTTAGAGGGTCCCCCTACTCGGTTCTTACTTTTGTCTCTACGTACCACTCTGCTTCTCTGAGAGGCAGCAAGTAGAAGTTGTTTTGGGTCCACGAAGGCGGCTTTTCACTCTCTTCTCTCAGCAGGGAGTATCATATATCCCCCTTTCCAGCCCTGTTGTTACCTCTACCTCTTTTCACAGTTCTGATTTAGGGGCCTCAGTTTTTTCCCCCCCCCATATCACTTATTTGCTCTGTTGCAATTGTCTGCATAGTTTCTGTGATATGTTCCCTTTCCAGTACCCTCCAGCTAGCTATAGGCACGTGAGGACAGAGATCACCACTTTTCTGTCCCCTTCTGCAACCCAGGAGCTAGCACGATGCCTGGCATACCGCAGATGCTCAATAAATACTTAATGTACTACTTGGAGAGAGATTCTCTGGAATCACTGGAGCCCTTTAATTTGTGGAGACCCGAAGTAGGCCTCGCTACTGACCTCTTTTGTCCTTACATTAGTGGGCCTTAATTATAGGATGGATGGCCTGGATTTTGAGGTTTATTTCATCAATTCCCTGACTCAATTGCAAGTTTATGCTTGAGCATTCTGGGCGGACAATTGTCATTAAGTCTCGACGCATAATCATCAACATATTTTTAAAGGGAAGAAAAGGTGAGCCTGGAGCCAACAAGTCCCAGATCCTGTCTCTGGGCTCCTAGAAGGAACCAGCCCAGTGAGTAGGGGCACAGAGTAAGAGGCAGATGCAGCCCAGTGCAAAAATAGTTAATAAGAGTGCCCTTGGAGTATGAAAGTCGCTGACAAAATCAGGACTATTTAGTCTACAGGGGAAGATTGAGGAGCAATCTGATAGTGGTTCTTTAAACTACCTGCAGCCTGGAGCCATCGCAAACAATGCAGATGGATGGTCTGTTTGAGGTGAGGGGACAGGCCCAAACTTGCGCCTTCTGAGATGGGGTTGCTTGTTAAAGGAATTTAAGTAGGCACTTTCTAGACTGTAATTTCAAGCAAGCTTTTGGAACAAGTCTGTGAGTAAAAAGTAAAACAAACTCTGCTTAGGGACTGTCTCTAAATTTCCCACTAATAGGCTATTTACTGTGGATTTCAGTTTGGGACGTAAGTGAGACATTGCGGGCCATCTGGTTTCTTCTCCTGGCTCTAGACGAGATAATATTCAAACTAATTCAGGTATTTGTTGCTTCTTAAAACACATATGCACTTCCCTGCCTTTGCACACAGCTTTACACACCAGGTCATGGTATTTCCGGTTGGACATAGTGTTAGATTACCCTTTTCTTCTAAGGTCCATTGCACGCTTTTTTCTTTCACTAGTATTTATACATCTGGTTGATTTTATCTTTGTTTAGATAAATTATCAAATGTTGGAAGATAATTTTGAAGTCCCAGTTCAGTCTCTTTGTTGTGTAGAAGATGAAGCTGAGGCATGGAGAGGATAAAGAACTTTTTCAAAGTTTTCAAAGTTTTCAAAGTTCAAAGTTCAGAGAGATTTAGAATACTTGAATTCAGGTCCTGGTTCTTTGGTTAATTCCCAACAACCTTCCCTGTGTAAGTATAACCAAGACCCAGCATAGAGAATCAGAGTCCTAAGAAATTAGATCAGAAAACATTTGGGGAAGTAGTTAAGACTCTTCAGGTACAAAAGTGCTCAACCAAACATTCATGCAAAAATTAAGCCTTACAGAAAGTGATTTGAGATAACTACTTTCTCAATTCTTTCAAGGATAGTACATGTCTGATGCCATTTGCGACGCATAGAAATTAATTAATTGCACATAATGGATATTTTTATGCCAGAACAGAGGTTGTCAACTTTTTCTGTAAATGTTTTCAACTTTGTGGACAACTATACCCAAACCTTCCCTTTTCCTTTCTATGAGGGTTTGTAAATAAATGAATGTGGTTTTTTAAACTTTATTTTATTTTTTAAATTTTATTTTAATGGTACATTTTAGATGTACATAGTAATAACATTCATCATAGGGGATTTGTACCTGTACATGATATATCTTGTTTCTTCTTTTTTTCCCATTCCCCTCCCCTCACCCCCTCCTCCCTCCCTATTTACAAAAGCTTCGTTTCCATTTTTTCCTTCCATTTCTTATTTCTCTTGTCCCTCTGTTCCTTTCCCCCTCCCTTGTTCCCTTTCCCATTTGGACATTTTCTTCCCTTTCCCAATATAATACATTTTAGTCTTTATTTACACTTTCAGTTTCTCACACCAGAGAAACAATGCGGTATTTAAACACGTGTGTCCGATTTATTTCACTTAAGAGTATGGTCTGAAGATGCATCTATTTACCTAGGAATATCTCAGCTTATCATTCCTTATGGCAGAGTAGTACTTCATTGTATTAAAAAAAAACACATTTTCTTAATCCATTCTGCTGTTGATGGACATTTGGGCTGTTTCCAAGATTTAGCTATTACAAACTGTGCTGCTAAACATGGGGGTGCATATATTGCTGCAGTACGATGCTTTTAATTCTTTTGGGAAGATTCCAAGAAGGGGAGTAGCTGGGTCAAATGGAATCTCTAGTGCTAGTTCCCTGAGGAATCTCCACACTGATTTCCATCACGGTTGCACCAGACTGCATTCCCGCCAACAGTGGAGAAGGGTTCCTTTTTCTCCACAGCCCCTCCAGCATTTGTTATTGGCTGATTTGTTGATAATAGCCATTCTTTCTGGAGTGAGGTGGAATCTCAAGGTTGTTTTAATTTGGATCTCTCAAATGACCAGTGATGTTGAACACTTTTTCATATGTCTATCTGCTGTTTCTACTTCTTCATCTGAGAAGTGTCTGTTCATTTCAGTTGCCCACTTTTAGACTGGGTCTTTAAATTGGGAGGGGTGTCTGATTTTTTTGAGTTCTTTATATTTGAATGTGGTTTTTCTTTAATAAAATGCTATATACTAAAATAGGTAACTACTGAATTCAGCCTTTGGGTTACAGTTTGCCACTCCTGCTCTAGTAGAACCCAGATTGAAGAGGATTGGGTGCATACAACAGACACACACTCAGAGTGACTGAAGCAGGAGAGTTATTCAAGAGCTCATAGAATCATTCAGCAAGGAGGGGCTATTGGGAAATTCCAGAGATCCATTTACCTTTTCTCCAGGGTGCCCAACTAGGGAAGATCCTTAAGTCCTAAAAGGCAGGCCGGTTGGCCAAAATGGACCATGTGCCCTTTTAATGGCGAGTCCCCTTATGAGGATACAGCATAAAGGAGAGGAGACTTCCCACATGAAGATGGATGGGCTCTAGTAAGAAGGGAAATGGTTTGGAAGCTATCAGAAAAATGTTCACTGCAGAATCTTTCTGAGTAGGAACACATTCCTTTTGAATCCTTCCATCAGAGCACTGTAGAAAACAGAACAACTCGAGACTCAATTTTAACTTAAAATACCCCAAATCCTGAAATCTTTGCACCAAAAGTATGATAGTTTAGGGAGGAGTCAGGGAGAGCCTGTTCATAAGGCGAACTGCTATATTCTGACTTTTCGATCTTCATACTTGACCAGAAACAGGCTAGAAGCTCCATCGAGTAGAAACGAGGTCTGGCTTTCTCCTCCCTATGTTGCCCAGTCCCAGGACAGTGTGAGACGTGCATCTGCCGGTTCAGTCGCTGACTCTCCCTCTCATTCCCTCAGGTAGCAAGGGCCTTCTCTACACAGGCGTCTTGCTGGGCACTGAGGATCCACCGTTTTGCAAAAACAGCTCTACCCTTGTAGAACTTAATATATGAGAGATAAAGGAAGAGGAAATGGACTTTAAGAGTTTAAAGAAATGTAAAAGGATAATATAAGAAAACTGCAAAATAGCAAGAGAGGGAGCCATCATACGTGCAGATAACAGGAGTTGTGGATTGGTCAGAGGGACTCAGGAAAGGGTCCCAAGGAAATGATGATTCTGCCTCCAGAAGAAAGAGTATGAGTTAAGGAGAACAGTGAGAGGGTAATGGAGAAAAATCAGATTGACAGCGGACTGAATGGAGGGTTAATAAATAGGGAAATATAAATACTAACTCCTAGAATTTTAGATGCCCCATAAAGATTGGTTGAATCATTCGACGAATATCTGCCCTTAAGTGTGGATACACAAAAGACCCTTAAAATGTCTTCTTTTTGTAGAAGTACATTCAATGCGCACTGGTCACCTTACTGGCTTACTATCAGGTTTCATTCAAATAACTGCTCTTTGGAAAAACCTTCATTCCTTCCCCCTTTTCCTTACTCTCCATGTAACACTTTGTTCATAAAACTAAACTGTTATTTCTGAGATGGACGATGCTTTACAAAAAGGCCAAGTATCTCGGATCATGAGCACCCTGAGGTCAGGCCTTAGTCTCAGTCCTCCATCTGGTACTAGTATCATACTTAGCCCAGAAAAGGACCAGCAAATTCGTTACATCGTGCAGGAGACCTACATCTTTTCCTGCAGAGATTCCAGTCTGGTTGGGTGAAAAGGACAAAAAGGTGTTTAAAAAAAAAAAAAGTAAAATGAAAAACCAAAGCAAAGAACCGAGCAAGATGACCGGCTGAGGGAGTGTAAAGGACATGAGGGAATCTGAAGTCCTCCCTGGGGTTCGAGTTTGCCTGAGAACCATTCGAGCATCATGTTGGGAGGACCACTTGGATCAGGCACCACTGGAAAGCGCCTTCCCTAACAGCACTGTGAATGGCTCTGTGCGCACCTTCAGCGCAGCTCTGAAGATTCATCTCTGTTGTGGAGAAGAGTAGGGTGGGCTGGGGGAGCAGCTTTAGCAACGGCAAGGAGAATGGAAGAAGCCTGGGGAGGAGCAGGCCTTGACAGCTGAGGCCTCCGGGCCTCCTCTCGAGAGTTGAAAAGGCCGCATGGTGTAATGGAAAGAACACCAAGAGGCCTTGAGTGTCTTTAATCTTGACTTTTTCTCTTACTTAGCTGGGTGCCCTAAGGCGAGGAGAAGATTCTCACCACTTAACACTCATTACTGGGAATCCTGCCCCAGTCTCTACCTGCTCACTCCCCACTGTTGCAAACCTGGTTCTCCGGGAGATGGACTGCAGGGGTGAGGAGGGAGCTTACTGTGGGGCGCATGCAGGACCAGCACCTAGGAGGAAAGGCAGATAGAGTGCAGGCCAAAGGAGATGAGCTGGGACACGGTTGCAACAAAAGCCTCAGCCACCCCGCATGCAGCTCTGGGCCCGGGCGGGGGTCCCGTGGATGTGCCTCACCTCGAGACCTGAGTGCTAGAACCCAGGCAGGAGGACAAATTCCTGGGAAACGGTTGGGTGCTCTCAGGGACCAACACTCCAAGCCGCTGGGGGACTGGTGCTTAGCCAGATGTGGGATGAACTCGGGACAGTACACACAGGTGGCGCTGCCCCGAGCGGCTCTTTCTCTCTGATGTTCCCTCACTGTGGACCAAAGAGGCCGGAATTCAAAACTCAGCACCATCTCATCAGAACTACATCGACTACTTGCTTCCATCTTTCTTTTGCTTCAGCCAAATCAGCTACTGTCCTTTTCCTATGACTAGATCACTCCCACACCACAGATCATTAAAGCCCTCATTTCCTCTCTCGTAAATTTCTCACTTTCCTTCATGGTACACGAGATGGACAATGTAAAAAATTTTGACTGTGTACAACTTGCTCTTTTCTTATGATAATGGACACACACACAGATGCTTTTCTGATTTGTGCATGGAATACTTTGGTCAGAGGTGCTAGCACATGACAAAGTTCTAAACAATTGTGAAAACAGCAAAAGGTGTATTTACTTAAAAGACAAACACCTTCAATTACTTGCTTAGCCAAAATCCTGTGAAAATAATCAAAAGGCTGCAGATATAAGATAATATTTCCAAGAGGCTCACACGTCTCATTTTAACAGATATCTAGTCCAAGAGTGGTAAGTCAAATGTTTTTATGGTTTCAAATATTCTTTATAAAAAAGGAAATAACTACATCATGACAAGAAAACTGGCTTTAGAGCAGGTAATAGAATTCAAGTTTGCAAAAAAAGAGAAAAAAAAAAGAATTCAAGTTTGCATAGTCTCCCAATTTGAAAAAGTATAACTTTGTTTTTCTTAATTTACATTTTCATTTTTATTAGTACATGTTTGCAGTACATAATGATTATAGTCATCATGGGAAGTTGGTACATGTACGTTGCACAGCTTAATTCTTTTTACTTCTTCCTCTCCCCTCTATGTCTTGGTCATCTACTCATGTGCAAAATATCTGTCTTTCAAAGTGGCAACTTCCTCCTCTGGTCCTGGATTTCTCCATTTCTAAGAGAGAAAGTTAATAACTACAAATGTCCCTGCCTGTCCTAAAGTCTGTGATTATAAGAAATGGAAGAGGCACCTGAAGCTTCTCCATCATCATCTCTTCCCATTCTTCTTCCATCTTGCGCTGCAGGACATAGTCTTATAGAACAATCTGCAGCTCCTCAGATGAGCTCTGACCTCCTGCCCACAGGCCCGAGCACTCCTTTCACAGATTGCTTTCTCCTGGACTGATTGATCTGTATCAATTCTATGGATGTCAGTTTATGTATCACTTTCTTTGAGAGACTTCTCTTAGAGAGACTCTAAGATTCGGTGAGGAGTCAGTGCGAGATCCACCGCACCTTCTCTATGTTGATCGGAGCATACATCCCACTTTATTAGTTTGATCATGTAACAGTCAACATCTCCTACTCACAGCCCACCAGACTGTAAGCTCTGAGAGCTCAGGAACACACGGTGGGCCTTAAAATCTGGCACTTGGTTTAATTAATTAATTGATGAACGAATGTGACTTAAACCAATGGAGAAAGAGCGTATGACTGATGATCATTTGCTTCTAGGTCCTATTTTTAATTCAGAGAGTTATTCATCTTTTTCCCACTGTGGGATAGACGTTCACAGCCATTATCCGTGAGTCGCCAGTGAGAAAGCTCATTAACTCCTCCGGAGGGAAAAGAATGTTGACTGCAGTTTCAACCTCCTTTGACTTTCCAAGAATTGCTTTAAGTACATTCTGTTTTCGAAGATCAGCTTCTCTTCAGCTTCCAAAAGCCTGTTCTGGCCTGCCCAGAGCGTCCCCAGCCCTGGTTACAGGGGGCAGAGTGAGTCCAGCAATTTCTGAAGCAGTTCTAGCGGAAAAGCAGAGCTTAAGGGAATTGGAGGAAGCAGGATCCGATATTTCTGGCCTCTGGATGCTCCCTGATTATTATTATTTTAATATTCTGAGAACAGATTAGGATGAAGTAGATTAGGAAAAAGTCGTGGGATATAAGCCATAGTGAAACTCTCTGCTTCAAGAATTCCCTCAGGGAAGGAATCAGGACACATTCCTCAGTAAAAGAGGGTAGGACTTGGGCCTGTCCAGTACGGGAGGAACCAAACCAAATGCAGCCCACAGATCAGCATTTTTTTCCTTCTCCTTTTGTTCCCACTTATTAATAAAAACTGGGTTAGGTGACATGCCTAAGAAGACCTGGTCACCAAAAGTAATATGGTTTTGTCACTTCCTTTCCTGACAACCGCATTAGTTTTCCTTACATATGTACTTAGGAT
>PVJO010010364.1:0-64789 GCA_004026905.1 Hystrix cristata
AGGAATTCAATACAAGGCAAGCGTTCAACTTCTAAAAACAAAAAGTGCTATTTTGACTATCTCATATTGAACAAAGAGTCAGAAAGCATACCAAAGCAAAACTAAACAAAACAAAACCAAAAAACCCATCAGAAAAGCATGTCCCATTCAAAGCAAAAAATTATCTGAAAGAAACCTTCCAGGCATTGACCCTACTAGAAAAAACTTTGTCTTAAATATACTCAAAGAATTTAAAGAAAAAAAAAAGAAATGAAAAAAATGGAAATAGAGCTTTTATAAATGTGGCAAGGAAGAAGAGCAGGAGGGAGTGGAGGGGAAGAGGACAAAAAAAGAATAAAGATGTATTATGTACATGTACACATCTTCAGTGATGAATGTAATCATTATGTACTGCAAACATGTATTAAAAATATGAAAATATACACAAATTTTGGAACCCTCCAAAAAAAAAGACTAAGAGAAATCAAGAATAAAAGTAAACTAGGAAGACAAGACGTCAACAAAATGAAAACATGAACAAAAAGAATTAAATTATTAAAAGGAACTAATTAGAAATTCTGAAGTTGAAAAGCAAAATAACAGAAATAAAATATTCACTAGAAGAGATCAAGAAGAAGATTTGAACAAGAAGACAAAAATCATCCTACATAAAAGTCTATGAAAATTATCCAGTCTGTGCTAAAATGTATTATATTGGGAAAGGGAAGAAAATGTCCAAATGGGAAAGGGAACAAGGGAGGGGGAAAGGAACAGAGGGACAAGAGAAATAAGAAATGGAAGGAAAAAATAGAAGCAAAGGTTTTGTAAATACGGAGAGAGGAGGGGGTGAGGCGAGGGGAATGGGAAAAAAGAAGGATCAAGATATATCATGTACAGGTACAAATCCCCAATGATGAATGTTATCAATATGTACATCGAAAATGTACCATTAAAATAAACTTAAAAAAAATTATCCAGTCTGTGGAACAGAAAGGACAAAAAAAAAAAAAAAGTGAATGGAGCCTAAGAAACTTGTGAGACACTATCAATCAGACAAATATATATATATATATATATATATATATATATATATATATGAATCCTAAAAGGAAAAAAGAGAGAGAAAATATTAGGTGAGGCCATAGAAATCATTGCCTCTAAGTTCCAAAAATGATTAAACAATGCATATGATTGAAAATAATCAAAAAGCTCCAAAACTCTAAGAAGGAAAAACACAGAGATCCTCAAAATATATTTTAGTCAAACTTTCAAAAGACAGACAAATAAAATCTTGAAAGCAGCAAGAGAGTAGTGATTCATTACACACAAAGAATACAAAATAAGAGTAACAGCCGATTGCTCATAAGAAACTAGGCAGCTGGATGACATACTTAGAGTCCTGAAAGAAAAAATAATTGTAAGCCAATGTTACAGACCGAATTTTAATCCCCAAAACGTCTGTGATGAAACCTTCATCCCCAGTGTGACTGTACTTCAATATAGGATCCTTAAAGAGATAATTCAGGTTAAATGAGGTAATTGAGACACCATAGTCCAATAGGACTGGTGTCTTCTTAAGAAGAGGACCAGACACCCGGAGTGTGCCTGCACAAAGCAAAGGCCATGTGAGGGCACAGTAAGAAGATGGCTATCTTCAAGCCACAGAGAGAGGTCTCAGGAGAAACCAACCCTGCCGGCACCTTGATCTTAGGCTTCTATCCTTCAGAACTGTGAGAAAAGAAATTTCTCTTGTGTAAGCCATTTAGCTGTGCTATCTTGTTATGGCAGCCTTGGCAGACTCATATAGATTCTGGCGCTATCAAATTGAGTAATACTATAACAGATACCTAAAAATGTGAAAGTGGCTGTGGAAATGAATAATGAGTAGGGGCTGGAAGAGTGTTTAAGCAAGTATTTAAAAAGGCTTAGATTGGCATGAAGGAACTATTGGTAGAAATATGGACATTAAAGGTGATTTTGGTGAGGTGTCTGATAGACACGAGACATGCTATTGAACCTTTGAGGAATCCTGATCCTTCTTATAATGCAGCAAATAGCATGGATGCATTGTGTTCTAGGATTTTTTGTTTGTTTGGTGCTGGGGATCAAACTCAGGGGCTTGCACTTGCTAGGCAAGTACTGTAACCACTGAGCTAAATCTCCAACTGTTCTAGTGTTTTTTGAAGGTAGAATTTATGACTGACAACTTTGGATATGTAACAGAGGAGACTTCTAAGTAAAGTATTAATGTTATGGTCTAGTTTTTCCTTAGTGCTTGCCGTAAAATGTGAAAGATGAGAGATAAATTGAGGAAGAAATTATGAAGCAAAAAGAAGCAGAATTTTAAAAATTGGAAAATTCTCAGCCAATATGTATTGCAAGAAATGAGAATATTCTAGGGGATGGCTGGACTATAACATGATAGAGTGCAGGATTATACCAGCAAAAATACTGCTAGTTTGAATTAAAGGAGACAGAGACAGGGAAAATTGAAGGAAGAATGTTGGACTTCTTGGATTCTACAAGATGGAATGTAAGAACTAGTCAACTATGAATATGCAACATCCTTCAAGAAAGAAAAGCCCTAAAGGCAATTCAGAGATTAGTGGGCTTGTGACTCCCTCCACAGGTGCAGGTGTCGAAGCTGTCCTGTCCACTAAGAGTGGCGCAATCTCTTCAGTTTCACAAGGACCGGCTGCTCCCACCAAAGGCTTTAGGAGCAATGCTGCCATCTCAGTCGGTCCAGCATGAAGACTATCAACCCGAAGAGGATTATTCTCAACTTTTAAGATCTAGTGGAATTTGCCTTTCTAAATACATTGGAATTACTTAGGACTGTTACCCTTTTCCTTTTCCTTTTTTTTTTTTTCTCGTTTGGGGAATGGAATGTCTATTCCGTGATTGTCCACAACTGCATATTTGAAGCATAAATTGTCTGACTTTACAGATTTATAGCTGGGGAAGTATCTTGATTCTGGATGAATTATAGCACGAATCAAACCCATGCATGATTTAGATGATAGGTAGATGAGGTTTTGGATTTAGAGATGATGCTGGATGACTCAAGATTTGGGAATCTGTTCTGAGGTATGTTACATGTGAGAATGACTTAAATTTTGAGGTGGCAGAGTGAAAAAAAAAGGACCGAATCGTATTGCCCCAAATTTCTATTTTGAAACTTTCATCTCAATGTGACTATATTTTGATATGGGGCCTTTAAAAAGGTAATTAGGGTTAAATATGGTCATCAGAGGGATCTTAATAGAATAGTGCTGGTGTCCTCATAAGAAGAGACAGAGACACCAAGAGTATGCATGCATAGAGAAAAGGCCATGTGAGGGCACAGGAAGAAGATGGTTAACTGTGAGCCAAAGAAAGAGGCCTTGGGTAAAACCAACCCTGCTGGAACCTTAACTTTGGAATTTTTCCTCCAGAACTGTGAGAAAATAAATTTCTGTAGTTTAAGCCACCTATGCTGGTATTTTAGTATGGTGGCCATACCAGAATGGTACAGTAAAGAATTCTATATCTGGAAAATTATTTGCAAAACACATTTCTGACAAATGAATTGTAACTAGAATATGTGAAGAATTCACCAGGTTCCTAGAAATTGTCAAATTTAAGGACTGTCTAGTATTTTTTCTATGCCTGTAAGACATCCTTCAATTTTCCATCATCAGGCCTGTCTGGATTTGACCTATTTTATTCACATAGTTCTGATTCTGATGCTTAATAATAACTGCCTGAAGCTACAGATCGTAAGAGGCCTAAGTTATCCAACATGTATTTACAGATACTCTATTATCTACATATTAGCCTGAGATTTTCCCTACCTGTAAAACAAGATTACTAGTACCTAGACTACTAATAAGAATAAAGTGACACTGTTGTTGGAAGAAGTTTGAAATGTATTATTAGCCTCATTTTACTGACTAGAATAATGAGGACCTCTAAGAGATGGAATGAAGAGAAGGGAGGAGAGGAGAAGGGGAAGTAAAAAATAATTGAGTTATATACATGTACAAACTCTCCACAATGAATGTAATCATATACTGCAAACATGTACTAAAAAATTAAAATTTTTTAAAAAATAATAATGAGGACTCTAAAAGATGCAGTAAGTTGCTTAAGATTATGTTCCTAAGTAGAAGATAGTATTGCTGAAACTGAAAGCCAGAGATTTTTCTGCCTAGTGGGTGCTCATTCTCTCTACCATACAGTATTTCTCATACCATTTCCCTCAGTAATATCAGAACATACTGGCACCTACAAGAGGATTTTTAAAAAATGTATAGCTTATAGAATTGATAGTACATGAAAATCAGTAATCCATTCATTTATCATTTCAAAAAATTCATAATGACAATTTATTGTGTTAAAGGGACCTGAAGTAGGCAATATGAAAATCTTGGGGGTATTCAAAGAGGAACTGTTATTGAGTCGTTCTTATTAAATAAATCTCTAGAAGCATTTCCACATAACACCTCCAATCAGAGCTGCATTTAACTTAGATGGCTATAATTAGAGCTAATATGACTATAGCGTTATATAGGGATCCTATCTATAAGAAGATGAGGAGATGAGAGAGAAAGAGAAAAGAGGGAGATAGTCTACCCAACAACCCCAAGAGATGAGTGTTATTCATCTCCACACCTCCACTTTAAAGATGAGGAAATTAAGGTACAGGAAGATAGTGATTTTCCCATGATTATAAAGCTAGTAAATAGCTAAGCAGACAGTTGGTGTAAGAGTCTACACTCGGTCACATTGCTCTATGGCTTCTACATTATTTTCTGACTATTAAACAGTACTTACAGGATTTCTTTACTAAATTAAGGTGAAAGTAAGCAAAAAGAAGGGAGTAAGAATTAAGTTGAGTCCTCTACATTTGCCTTTAAACAGACAAAATTATGCCACCATACAAAGAGGAAAAGTCATGATTTTTAATAAAGGAGAAATGGAAAGATTAAATTTTGACTTTCATTAGATTTTTTAGAATAGGGGAACTTCTTGTGTAGTTTTTATTATTTTTTTTTATCTCTTTAATGTAGTCTTGGCTAGACGTGAAGTCCAAAAAATGTAGCATTTCCATGGAGTTTTGGGCTTTATGCTCCAAAAATGTTACTCATTCTGCCTCCACCCCCCATTCTCACTGCCACCCCCCATAATGTAACAATCCAAGTAGTACAATATACCTTTGGGGAAAAGGACTCTTTGCAATTATTTTGGATCATAAGAACGTGCCTATTTGTCCCCTGATGATTTCTCACCTCAACTTCCCAGCACAGTGTTTCCTAATACCTCGATGATGATCAGTACTTCTGTGACGTAAAGCTGCTTCCCACTCCTGCCCTTGCCTCAAGAGGAAAATAATGCTGGAAACCTCATTAACTCTGCCAGCACACAGGACAGAGGGTCAGGCTTACTGGCCAATGATTTCTTTGATAAGGTTTCTGGGAAAGATATTGTTCTGCAAGAACAAATCTAACATGTACTGCAAACATGTACTAATAAAAATAAAAACTAAAAACTATAAAAAAGAACAAATTCACCAAACCTGATTGCATCATGGTGCATAAATGAAGAAAAAGTGTGAGTGTTGGGGAAGTGATGGAAGAGGCTGAATAGTGCATGAATCATGCATGAGTATGAAGGCGTTTCAAGAACACTAAGAGATGTAGAGGACAACTGCCTCTGTGAGTCTTCTATCCCGCCCCAAGTAATATGACAGAATTGTAGAGAAGACTCTGACTTGTTGAATGTATTTTACCAAAAGGCTCACAATGGAACTGATCCAGCTGTCACAAAATTCTCAGGAATTTGCTGTTCCTTCCCCTGCCTCCCAGCCAGAGACCTCCAGAACAGCTGCTACTTGCCACATGCACAAATGCTGTGAAATTCCTAAACACTTGCATATGAAGGTTTTGTCCTCCCTAACTCATTCCATAGCCATGAAATTCTTTTTTTTAAATTTTATTTTAATGGTACATTTTAGATGTGCATAGTGATAACATTCATCATAGAGGATTTGTACCTGTACATGATCTATCTTGTTGCTTCTTTTTTTCCCATTCCCCTCCCCTCACCCCCTCCTCCCTCCTTATTTACAAAAGCTTTGTTTCCATTTTTTCCTTCCATTTCTTATTTCTCTTGTCACTCTGTTCCTTTCCCCCTCGCTTGTTCTGTTTCCCATTTGGACATTTTCATCCCTTTCCCGATATAATGCATTTTAGTCTTTATTTACACTTTCAAGTTCTCACACCAGAGAAATAACGTGGTATTTAAACATGTGTGTCCGATTTATTTCACTTAAGAGTATGGTCTCAAGATGCATCCATTTACCTAGGAATATCTCAAGCTTATCATTCTTTATGGCAGAGTAGTGCTCCATTATATAAAAGAACCACATTTTCTTTATCTATTCTGCTGTTGATGGGCATTTGGGCTGTTTCCAAGATTTAGCTGTTACAAACTGTGCTGCTATAAACATGGGTGTACATATATCGCTGTGGTATGATGCTTTTACTTCTTTGGGGAAGATTCCAAGAAGGGAAATAGCTGAGTCAAATGGAATCTCTAGTCCTAGTTCCTTGAGGAATCTCCACACTGATTTCCATAGCAATTGCACCAGTCTACATTCCCACCAACAGTGGAGAAGGGTTCCTTTTTCTCCACAGCCCCTTCAGCATTTGTTTTTGGCTGATTTGTTGATAATCGCCATTCTTTCTGGAGTGAGGTGGAATCTCAGGGTTTTAATTTTCATCTTTCGAATGACCAATGATGTTGAACATTTTTTCATATGTCTATCTGCTGTTTCTACTTCTTCATCTGAGAAGTGTCTATTCATTTCAGTTGCCCACTTTTGGATTGGGTCTTTAAATTTGGGGGATCTGATTTTTTTGAGTTCTTTATATATTCGAGATGTTAGTCCTTTGTCAGAGGAATAGCTGGCAATTTTTTTTCCCACTCTGTGGGTTGTCTCTTCACTCTGTTGGTAGTTTCTTTTGCTGTGCAAAAGCTTTTTAATAAGATCGGGCACCAGTTTTGATTCTTTGCGCTATTTCCTGGGCAACTGGGGATTTTTTCATAAAGTCCTCGCCTATACCTATGTCTTCAAGGGTTGTACCTATTCTATCTTCCAATCAATTTAGTGTTTCTGTTTTAATATTTAGATCTTTGATTCACTTTGATTTTAGCTTAGTGCATGGGGAAAGATATGGGTCTAGTTTTAACCTTTGGCATGTGGAGAGCCAGTTTTTCCAGCCCCACTTATTAAAGAGGCTATCTTTCTTCCAGTCATGTTGTTTGGCCCCTTTGTCAAAGATAAGATGACTGAGAGTGTTTGGACCTGTTTCTTCATCTTCTAATCTGTTCTGTTGGTCCTGGGGTCTGTTTTTGTGCCAGCACCATGCTGTTTTTATTACAGTAGCTTTGTAATATAGTTTTAGGTCAGGGATTGTGATGGCACCTGCTTTGCTTTTGTTTCCCAGTTGCTCTTGCTATTCTAGGTTTCTTTTTGTTCCAAATGAATTGTAGGATTGTCTTCTCTAATTCTGTGAGGTATGCTATTGGTAATTTAATTGGTATTGCATTAAATCTGTATAGCAGTTTTGGGAGTATGGCCATTGTCACTATATTGGTTCTTCCTACCCAGGAGCAAGGCATATCTTTCCATTTTCTGATATCCTCTTCAATCTCCTTTTTCAAAGTACTATAGTTTTCACTGTATGGATCTTTTACTTCCTTCATTAGATTGATTCCTAGGTACTTCATTTTTGTGGATGCTATTGTGGAAGGTGTTGTTTCCCTAATTTCTCTCTCGGTGAGTCTGTTGTGTGTGTACTGGAATGCTATTGATTTCTGAGTGTTGACTTTGTATCCAGCTACGCTGCTGAATTTGGTTATTAAATCTAGGAGTCTTTTGGTGGAGTTTTTGGGGTCTTCTATATAGACTAGCATGTCATGTGCAAATAATGATAATTTAAATTCTTCTTTTCCTATCCTTATGCCTTTTATTTCTTTCTCTTGTCTAATTGCTCTGGCTAATGTTTCCAGAACTATATTGAATAAGAATGGTGAGAGTGGACATCCTTGTCTTGTTCCGGATTTTAGAGCGAAAGCTTTTAGTTTTTGACCATTTAGTATGATGTTGGCTGTTGGTTTGTTATAGATGGCTTTTATCAGATTGAGATAAAGACCATCTATTCCAATTTTCTGCAGAGCTTTTATCATGAATGGGTGTTGGACCTTGTCAAATGCCTTCTCTGCATGTATTGAGATGATCATATGGCTTTTGTCCTTGGCTCTGTTAATATGGTGTATCACATTTATTGATTTGCATATGTTGCAGCATCCCTGCATCCCTCGAATGAATCCTACTTGGTCATAGTGTATAACCTTCTTGATAATGTGTTGCATTCTGTTTGCCAGCATCTTATTGAGGATTTTTGCATCTGTGTTCATTAATGAAATTAGCCTGTAGTTCTCTTTTTTTGTTGGATCCTTCTCTGGGTTTGGTATCAGGGTAATGCTTGCTTCCAGGAATGAATTTGGGAGTATTGCTTCTGTTTCAATTTCATTAAAGAGTTTGAGAATTGAGAATTAGTGGCATTAAATTGTCTCTAAATTTCTTGCAGAATTCAGCTGTGAGTCTGTCAGGACTTAGGTTTTCCTTTGTTGGTAGGTTTTAAATTACTTCTTCAATTTCAGTGGCTGATATTGGGTTATTTAGAGTTTTTATATCTTCTCGATCCAGTTTTGGTAATTCATATGTTTCTAGGAATCTGTCTATTTCTTCTGTGTTTTCGGTTTTATTAGAATACAGGTTCTCAAAGTAGGTATTGATAATCATTTGGATTTCCGCAGGATCTGTTGTGATTTCACCCTTTTCATTCCTAATTGTACGAATTTGAGTCTTTTCTTTTCTTTTCTTTATAAGGTTGGCTAAGGGTTTGCCATTTTATTTAATTTTTCAAAGAACCAACTCTTTGATTCATTGGTTCTTTGTATTGTTTTCTTAGTTTCAATTGCGTTAATTTCAGCTCTGATCTTTATAATATTCTCCCTTGTACAGGCTTTGGGTTTGAGTTGCTCTTCTTTTTCTAGAAGCTTGAGGGTCAACATTAGGTTGTTTATTTGAGCTCGTTCTGTTTTTCTGATGGGGCATTCAATGCTATAAATATCCCATGTAGAGCTGCTTTCATTGTGTCCCACAAATTTTGGTAGGTTGTATTGGCATTATCATTCAATTGTAGAAACTGTCTAATTTCTTCTCTGACCCACTGATTGTTCAGGAGCGTGGTATTTAATTTCCATGTGTTTATGGAGTTTTTTGTGGTTCTTTTTGCTGTTTATTTCCAGTTTCAATGCACTATGGTCTGATAGTATGCACAGGATAATTTCAATTCCTTTGCATTTACTTTCATGTTCTACGAGCTGGTATGTGGCCTATTTTGGAGAAAGTCCCATGTGCAGCTGTGAAGAATGTATATTCTGATGTTGTGGGGTGGGATACTCTGTATACATCTACTAGGTCCATTTGTTTAAGAGTTTGGTTTAGTTCTGATATTTCCCTGTTGACTTTTTGTCTAGTTGATCTATTTGTGACAGTGGGGTATTGAAGTCCCCCATTACAATCGTATTGGTGCTTATTTGGTCTTTCATGTCTGTCAGTATTTGTTGGATGTAATTAGGCACGCTGGTATTAGGTGCATATATATTTATGATTGTCATCTCTTTTTCTTGGGTTGTTCCCTTTACAAGGATGTAGTGCCCTTCTTTGTCTTTCTTAATGAGTCTTGGCTTGAAATCTACTCTGTGTGCAAATAGAATGGCTACCCCTGCTTTTTTTCTGAATTCCTGTCGCATGAAGTGGTGTTTTCCATCCTTTGACTTTCAGTCTATGAATTTCTTTTTGAATTAAATGTGTTTCTTGTATGCAGCATATTGCTGGGTCTTGCTTCTTGACCCATTCTGCCAGTCTGCTTCTTTTGATTGGCGAGTTGAGACCATTTACATTGATGGTTATAACTGACATCTGTTGACTTATTCTGGTCATATTATTTACCTGTTTTTGGCTTCCTAGTTTTCCCTTCTGTTTAATTACTTGCCTTGCATGAAGGATTCATTCTGTTGTGATTCCCTGAGTTGTAGTCCTCATTTTCTCTTTCTAGAATGTCCTTCAGAATATTTTGGAGTGCTAGTTTGGTGGTCATTATTTCTGTGAACAAGTTTCTTAGGTGATTAGTGCTATCTCCTGCTTTTTCATTGATTCCACTCAATCTTATGTTATTTTTCTTCATGTCATCTAGCAGCTGTGTATTGATTTTTCATGGTCCCTTACCATTTTAAATCTCTTCCGGTGCTCTTTGTCATGGAAGTATCTTACTTCTCCAACAATTTTGAAAGACAGTTTTGCAGGGTTCATCAATCTGAGCTGTAAGTTATTGTCTTTTAGGGCTTGAAATACTTCACTCGAAGCTCTCCTTAACTTGAGGGTTTGTGTTGAGAAGTCTGCTGTGATTCTAATGGGCTTTCCTTGATAGGTTATTTGTTTCTTTTCTCTAACAGCTTTCAATATTCTGTTCTTGTGTTGAATTTCTGGAAACTTGACTATTATATGCCTTGGGGTAGGTAGATTTTTGTTGATCATGGCTAACTGGAGTTCTGTATGCCTCACTTATCTGTATGTCCAGTTCTTTCCCCATACTTGGGAAGTTTTCTGCCATTATTTCTGTGAACAGGTTTCTTATGTGATTAGTGCTATCTCCTGCTTTTTCATTGACTCCATTCAATCTTATGTTCTTTTTCTTCATGTCATCTAGCAGCTGTGTATTGATTTTTCATGGTCCCTTACCATTTTAAAGAACTCTTTCTTTTCTCGATCATTAATCACAATCTTGCCTCTATATCTGAGACACTCTCATCACATTGTTTCATTCTACTGCCAATACTTGCAATGGAATTTTTAATCTCTTGGACATCTGTTTGAATCTGTTTCATGAATTCCATTTCTTTTCTGTGTTGGGCATTTATGGTTTCCATCATTTTTCTAAACTCTTCTATTGTTTTATCTGTATCTGCTCTACAGTCACTAATCATGTCTTTCATTCTGGAAATGATTTCTGTTTTGATGTTTTCTAGAACCTCACTCATCTGTTTTGTTACTTCTGCTGTTACTGCTTCCAAGAGTCTGGGTGGGAAGCTTTCAGATTGTTCCACTTTGTTACCCCCTGGGTTTGCTTTTGGTTAGCTGGAGGTATAGGGTTGCATCTTATTTGTGTGTCTTCTCATTTTCTGTTTTTTCTTCTTTAGTTCCTGAATTGATGCTTATGAATTGCCTGTGGTAGGTAGCTTTTCTTATTAGTTTTGAGAACCTTTTGGAAGTGACTCCTTCCTCAGAAATGTCTTACAGGTGTAGCTGGTTTTTGTATTATGAGTCTGTTGCAAAATCTTGCCTCTTCAATTTGTTGGGGCTGAGAAGTTGCTATCTATTTGGCCAGCCATTAGTTCTTTGACCACGGCCTATAGTGTTATTTGTGACCCTCTGCCAGTCTTAGTCTTGGCATGCAAGAAAGAACTGAGTAGAACAATTCTGTCACATTGGCTAAAGTAGTACAATCAGCAACAACAATAGCATCAGACACAGTCTAGAAAATAAAAGACTGTAGTAACTATTGATCTGCCACCTCATACCTTATGAACTAGATTTGTGGTTATATAACAATATCCCAAATAAACCAGAAGCTTGTATGCAGTAAATATGCCCTCAATACAGTGATTTTACTCTCAGCAGAGAAAATTCAAAAGACATTAGGAGGAAAGGATAGAGAAGTAGAAGAAGAGAAAGAGATGAGGAGCAAGGTTGCAAGCCAGGGGGAAATTATACAAACTTTGGGGAACTGGTAAATTAAACAGAAGGAAAGGAGAGAAGGAAGAAGTAAAACAAGGACAGAACAAAAAAAAAGCAAAAAACTAGAAAGTCACTTTCCTATAAAAACAAGAAAGAGGAAAAAAACAAGAAAAAGAAGAGCAGAAAGGGAAAAAACACTAAAATAAATAGATAAAATGTCCACTTCCAGGTGTGTCTCTGCTGTCACTGGTAGACAGAGTAGACAGACCCAGGCCCTTGTTGATTAATCCCAGCAGTAGATTTATGGCAGGGTGGTGGGTGTTCTTAGCAAGGTTCAATAGCAAGGCTTCACCCGTTCCATTGAAGCTCAGCCTGATCACTGGCTGTGGGGTTGAAATCCAATTGTTCAGCTGGAGACACACTGTGTGTCTCCCACCGCCTTGGACTCAGTTCCCTGTCAGTTTGAACTTGATTCCTTTCCCTCCTTCCAATTTGAGTTTGAACTCTGCACCACCTTGCCCTGCCTTGCCCTGCCTTGCCCCACCTTGCCCCAGCACCAAAGGTTGCTAGCAGCTTTTCTGAGTTCTGAGCTCAGCCCCTTTCCAAAATGGCTATCAGCTGATCTCCACCCTCTCCTGGGGGCTGTCTGAGATCAGATGACTCAGGTAACTCACCAGCCACTGCAGTCTTCAGTGTCCACCACTACGCTCCATTTGTGTGTCTTTCCATGTAGGTCTCTGGGGTCTCCTGTAGTCACCGTGTTTCTACAGGCTCAAACTGCATCACTTGCACTGAGAGCTGGGGTTGCCACCAGCTAGAGCTCTGGGAGAAATTGCTATTCGTCTGTCACCTTCTTCTTCTGGGCTGGTCTCTCCTTTTGCTTTCCCCGTGGGCTTCAACTCTTGCTTCAGCTCCCTGCTGGGTCCTGAGAACACATTTCCCTCCTTCTTCTCTTCCTTAAATTGCTATATTCCAGTGTCTGGACAACAAATCTTGGAGAGGCTCTTACTCTCCTTCTCTCCACTCCGCCATCTTCCCGGAAGTCAGCCATGGAATTCTTTATCTTATCAAATCCACATCTTTCTTGGATGGCAACAAAACCCTTCAGCTGATATCTGCCTGTGTTTGGGTTTGGGCTTCAGGAATATTCAATCATACTATAGTAGTTCCCCTTGACTCATCCTTCAGATGACCCAGGAAATGGGGCAAGCCTCAAATAAAAGCTTGGGAGATGGTGTCTCCAAAATGCTTATCCTTACTGACCCCCTTAGTGATCCTTCCACGTCCTAGAGCTAATGTTTCCAATAGTTTGGCTCTTCTCTGGCATAGCTATCCTAGTTGTTCTTGGTCAAGTGGGTAATTAGAGCAAACTGCTTCGTGATTTAACAGACTCAGAAGGGAATAAACCTCATGGTAGGTTAATGCAGAAAAACTGAAGGTTGAAAATTCTAGCCACTGCTCATATGGTACCAACACAGTACATGTGAAGGTTAAAAGTGAAGAACGAGCTAAGGCAAGGAAGAAAATAATATCAGTGATTAACTTTTGAAAAAAACTTTTCACTAATTGTTTGCATGTCAGAAATACAGTTCAACAAACTGCTTTATGTCTTGAAGCTAAATTTTTGCCTCAAATGTTCACAGTTTCCAAATGCATACTCTATATATAAGACCCTCTTTGTGATTAACAAAACCAGACGATACAGATAGGACTGAGAAGATAAGATTTTGTACCAGAAAATACCTAATAGATTAAGGTCCAGCTAGTGGATTCTGAGTTTAGGATGAACTAACAACCTGTCAACAACACAGATGTAAAGTTAAATTGTATTAACGACGGTATCATGCTCCGAGTTAAGGAGATAAGGTTTCTACTTTATCTCGAGCTCTTTAAGAACACACTTGAAATAATTGTTTTACTGCTAGATACTATACTTTATGACAAACAAAGACAAGTCAAGGTAGAATCCCAGACTACACCGAGGAAACAAACAAACAAAAAGATATGTACATAGTAGTTGCAGACAAATTCCAGTTAAGGTTTCTGTTGTTGTTGCTTTTTGTTTTCTTTGTTTTTGTTGCACTAAGGAATGAACCCAAAGCTTCATGCAGGCTAGGGAAGCACTCCATCACTAAGCTTACACTCCAAGTTCTCACAAAATCCAAGAAGGAGAAAGAAGACAGAAACAGTGGCTATGGCCAGAAACAGCATCATCTATTGATTTTTACCCAGCAAGCTGTCATGACTCCTTCAGAAATAGAAACCATGTGATAGGGTGACTTGAAATGACAACTGACTATTAAAAAATGCCTGATGCTCTTTAAAACTAGAAGACCTCTTGGATAGCATATAGTCCATGCTCTGCTTCAGTTCTACGTATAAAAATATTTCCATCAGTGTTGGGTGTATGTGCCCATAACATGCTAATTTCAATTTGACAACCAGGCAAAGTACACAACTTCATACTGAGTGATACAATTTACCTATAAGACAACTACATAGCCTTCCTCACTAGGGCAGAGAACCTCTATAACGTTGTAATGTACTTTACCTGAACACCATTTGTCATGCCAACTATAGGTTAAAATCTAGGTATCTCCTGCATTCTGACTCTTTCCACAACTTTTTCTGCTTTGCACAGTTTCCTGAGGTACTAAGAGCAGCACAGATTGATCTTCAATTCTTCTTTCAACAGTCCAAGGACTTACATAAATGATTAGGTGGAAATGAAACTCCTCAAGGAATCCTGCTAATGCAAGCACAAGATGTAGCTGCTCAACCAATTCCTGTTCCTCAAATTGTAAATTCCATAGCTCTGTGACTAAACCTATCACATATTCTCAAAATGTATTCTGCATTGCACTGATCCTCAGCCAAAGTCATTCCCACACTCTAGTAACAATTAAATATCTATTAATCAGCTTTCTGACCACTGAGACAAACACAATTTAAAGGAGAACAATTTTAATTTGCTCAGTTTCAGTTCATGATTTGTGGGCTCCAAGGCAGAGATACCACAAAGGAAGAGTGTGGAGGAATACAGATGCTTAGTTCATGGCAGCAGGGAGGCAGAGAAGGATAAGACTGTCAAAGCAAAAGTGATGAGGCACCAGACACAGACTCCAAGGCCACATCTCCATAAACTAACCACACATACCTAGAAGTGTGCTCCACCAATCCCTGGAGTGTATACAAAAACCAGTCAAGTTGAAACTCCACCTTAACTGCCACAGGAGAGTTATGGACAAACAGATCAGAATATCACTAGGAATGTTCTGAAAATTAGTCTGCCATTGAAACCACAGGGCATAAGAGTAGGCAAGTAGAACCTGCGTACTAAACTTATCCAGGGTATATATCTGCTAAAATTAAAGTTTTAAACAGGATTGAGAATCTGCTAATGTCAAAGAAACAATTAAAAAAAATCTCTCAAACCAAAACAAAGAAATTCACAACTTGAATGAGAAAAGACAATCAACTGATGTGAATACCAAAATGTAATAATTATCTGACAAGGATTTAGTCAGGCATGGTGGCATACACACCTATAATCCCAACACTGTGGGAGGCTGAGGAAAGCAGATGGAAAGTTCAAACCCACACTGCACAATTTATGACTTAGTGAGACCCTGTCTCAAAAATTAAAAAAAGAGCTTGGGATGTAGCCCAGTGAGAAGGCCCTAGGTTCAATCCCCACTACTGCAAAGAAAGAAGGAATAAAGGAAGGGAAGGAGGAAACAGGAGGAAAGATTGATTTTGAATCACACCATGATTGAACAAGCATTATAACTCTCTTGCAATACATGAAAACATATATCTCACCAAAGAAGTAGAAACTATGACAAAGAACCAAATGGAAATTACACAGCAGAGATAGATAACACATTTTAAAAAATACTGTATAGGCTCAGTCATCAAGTACAGAAATCAGGACATAGAATCAGAGCATTTGGAAGCATGTCAATAGAATTTATCTAACCTGAATAACAGAAAAGAAATAGACTAGGGGAAAATTAATAGAGTCTCAGGGAGGTATAGAACAATAAGAATAATAAGAAATGACCCAACATTCGTATCAACAGGTCCCAGAAAAGGAGAAAGAGTAGAGCTGAAAACTTTCCAAGTTTGATGAAAGATATAAACCACATATTCAAGAAGCTGAGCAAACACCAAATAGGAAAACACAAATAAAGTTAATTAACCTGAAAACTAAAGACAAAGAAAAAAATCTTGAAATAAAAAATTTAAAGAATATATCAAGATTTGGACAATTTTATATGACACAGTTACCATTGCTAGTTTCTATAACTCAAGATGTAGAAAAGATTATACCCAAAGATAATGTCTACAAATAATTTTACCCCTCACTTCATAGTCACCTTTTGCCTACTACATCAATGTTTTTTCCATGATATGCTCAGACTTCCTGAGACTTGAAATTCTAAATTAGAAAATACCCTTCCTGTTACCCAAGCTAAAAGTATTCATATTTACTCCTGACACTATCGTATTCTATGATTTACGTCCTTTGGTAATTCTTAAGTTTCAAAGTTTCTACATCCTCCCATGAGAAGATGCTGCTGAAATTCATTAGATTTATATGGTAAGATATTTTCTATATCGTCAGCATATATTCTAATACTGATATTAATTTCATATCATTAATCTTACTTTCTTCTCTTGATACCAATTAAAATAATTGTTCTCAATTTCTTATATTTGCAGGTTGATATCATAAAGCCCTCATCCCTCTCAGACTGTACCAGACAGTAAACCAGTCTCCCTGTATCTAGTGCCTTCAAGCAGTCTTGAAGTCTGCATTCTGCCACTTTCCAGAACTTCATCTATTGGGAAGTCCTAGTCTCTATTTGGCTACTCCCAATTATACCTCAACAACTCCCTTGAAATTTCTCCAATTTGCTGACACCTGTTTAAAGGCAAGACACACTTGGACATTTCCCAAATACTTTTAGTACCAGCACAGTATCAGAATGTTTTAATTTCTTTTCTTGTTACTGAGACAAAATACCCGATACCCAAAGTTTAAATGTGAAAGGATTATTTGGCTTACAGTTTACAGAAGTTTCAGTCTATAGTTGGCTGGCTCCAAGGCAGTGTGACATAGTAGAAGGGCATGGCAGAGGAGAAACAGTTCATTGCAGGCAGAAGACAGCAAAAGCAAGCAACCAGTCCACAACAAGCCTCTTTCTGTCCCTTATATTTTATCCAGGCTACCCACCCTTAGAGTGGATAGCACTTGCACCCTTAATCCTAGCATTGCACTGTGAATCAATCCCAGCATCACACACTCTAGATCCAGCCACCTCTGAAAAGCCCCACCTATGACCGCATGATGCTTTGGAAGACATCTAGACACAAGCCATAAAACATACCTATATGGATCTGCCAGCCTTAAATGAACCTATGCTCTTCCCCCAACTATGTTTTTCTCAGCTTGTACCACCTCTCAAAGTAACAGGTTCCATGTGTTCATAACTTCTTTTATTTTCATAAATTTACTCAAAATTTTGCCATGCAGAAATACAGGTAGCCCGATAAAAGATTTTGGTAAACAAATCTAGGCCTACCTAGCCACAGTTTTATGGACTTCAATGAAAAACTTCTTTCACTTCCATAGTTCTGATTAACAAGTCTCTATCTTTTTAACTTTCATTACATAATATTGCTACTGTATTGGTCCTGCTGCTGGTACAAAATACCTGGCAGCCACAACCTAAAGAAAGACCTTTATTTTGGTTCGTGGTTTTTGAGGGTTCAGTCCTGGTCAGCTAGCCCCCAGGCAGAAACAACATGGCAAAAGGGTATAGTGGAGAAAAGTTGCTTAGTTCATGGCAGCCAGCAAGCAGTGCACAGAAGAGCACCAGAGAGTAAGGCCCCAAGGACAAACTACAGTACCCAAAGTCAGGCCTCCGTGACCTACCCAGACATACCCAGAAAGCATTAGAATGCTTTACTAATCTCCTGGGTGGATTTCAAGCCAGTCAGGTTAATAGCTGTCACAAAGTCTTATCTTCCTTTTCTTCCTTTCCCATGCTTTTTGTTCTTTTCAAGATCAATACATCATTCCTTAGGCACAGTGACAAGGCATTTGGACAATGCCTCTCTATACTGGGCACTCAAAATATCAGTGTCCTTCACTTGTCACGTAGTAGATGCCATCTTGCATCCTCAAGATTTTTGTATCATTAATAGTGGTCAATATTGAATATTTAATAGGTGAGGGACACAGAGGGGAAATAAGCACCCATTTAGGGGGCACTGATAATTTCAAATAGTCTACCTAAATTTTCAGATGAGACATTCCAATTTTTGGTTTGGAAAATATGGTCACCATAAGTACAAAACATTGATTAAAAAAAATACAGTATATAATCAGAGCCACATAGTCCAGTCCAAGAGACAAATGAACTTTAAGTGCTGAAGATGTTTAAAGAAAAGACAGATCTGTGTAGCCTAAAGCACCAAGAGGAGCTTCAGAGTGAGAAGGCTCATCTTATTACCCTGAGAGAGGGATCATATCTGAATATGCTGAGGGCGGAAATAGGGACAAGGCTTACCATTTGCACAGATTAAAGGGCCTGTTTATATGGACTGTCAAACATTGCTCAGCAGCATCTTACTTCATCAGCAGATTCCCTGGCATCTACACTGGGTTCTGAGATCAGTTGTCAGAAGAACCTGTCCGACCTCTCAAGAGGTTTCCCTCTTGATCCCATATAACATCATGTCAGCTTATTCCCTATCTTCATCCTACTGAGCTCCCTAGAATGGTCCAGTTCCAGCCAGTCAGAAGTTACCAAATCAGTGTAGGTGGCTGCATGGATTAGAAATATTCCAACCTGAAAGGATAAGGAATTCCAAACTTATTACTAAAAAGCCAGACTAATATGACTTTGTTTTAATCTCCAAATTGATTTGGGGTGGTTAAATAGATATAATGCATAACAGACATTATTGACAAAAGTGAATATGTAGATCATTTCAAGATCATAAACAAGAATAGATACAAACATGAATAAAATATATAGATTAAATAATTATACCATATACATACCCACTCATAGTAGGAGGAAATGAGCAAAGTAAAGCAAGAAAGTTTAATGTTTAGGCAGAGTGAGTTGGGTACAAGTTATTAAACTTCTCTAAGAGGCCTAGGAAAGCTTGGGGGAGTTAGGATATTAAAAAAAACTACATGGACAGAGTCAAGTGAGCTAGAGAAAAAGGCAAGAAAGCTTTGACTAAACCTTGTGAACAGGAATAAGAAATTTTTTTAATTTTTATTTTAAACCAAGAACATGTATTGGTACATTTTGCATACAATGGTCACATTCATCACATTTATTTTGTACCTGTACATGATGCCTCTTGGTAGGAATAAGAAAATTTAGGTGGGACCTTAGAGCAGCTAACAAGAAGATTCCTTTTATTCTTATCTATCTTAGCACCTTTTAAAATGAGCATGTCCAGCACCTTGGATCACCAAAGAACTAGCAAAATCCAGAAATCCTTAAGAACTATGAAAATTAAGCAATACTATTAATACCAGAAGTATGAATAATATCTAAACATATAAACAGAAATAAATAGAATTGCTAAAACAAATGTTTCAATCCAGAGATATCACAGGGATAACCAGTCAGCATCTTGAAGGTTTCCTATATATCTGAGGCATCTTGCTAGTTGCATATATGTTACAGGCATTGTGAACAATTTCTAGGAATGACTTACAAATATTATACACATTGCCTAGGAATTGTTTACAATTCCTGATTTAACATTCTGCCTGTAACATAAATATCAGTTAAAATGCAAGGAACTTGATCATACGCTGGCATCAAATCAGAAGGCAGTATTTCTGCAGGTCAGAAGACTAATTTTCATATAAAAATTTAACATAGTATAGGTTATAGGTTATAGGCCAAATAACTACACTGTAATTTTTAAGACTCATTCAGAATTAAGAATTCACTGAACAGATCTAAATGCAAAGAAAAAGTTGATTGAATGCTTTTTAAATCTAATTTTATAATTACTTGAGTTGTACAGTTCTAAGTCCAAAGATTACATATATATATGTATGTGTGTGTGTGTTAATATCTAAGTCATTTTTTAATTCTAAGTTTCATTTTATTTTTGTTTTATTTACTTTCATTAGAGACAAGTTCTGACTGTATAGTCTAGTCTGGCCTGGAACTCACTGTCTTCCTGCCTCATCCTCCCAAGTCCTATGATTACAGGCATTCAACACCATGCCCAGATTCTATGTCTTTTTCTTTTTACTGATTTTTAAACAAATTAACTGCTAACAGCATTTATTTTAATAACATTCCAGAACATGTACACCCAAATATATACTGTCATCTTGGGTAGAAACATACTTGTTCCAATGATGTTTGCCATTGCTCAGAATATTTTTGAAGTGTTGAGTTTAGAACTGCCTTCAAAGCCAGTTTATGAACTATACAATAATAAGTCACATTATTTTGTTACCATATTTTAAAAGTAATATATGTGATATACATTAGCTATAAGACATATTAACTATACAATTTATAAAACCCAGTTTAATCTGCCAAATCAAAGTAGAGTCACAATGTTACTAAAGCCCTTTCCCAAACCATTCTCTGAACCCTTTCTCAGGTTGGATGCAAGACTACCAGTATCTCCTCTCTCTTCACCCAACCAATTCTCTGAAAGACATGTCCAGTTGAAAAATACTGACAAGTATTTATTTGAAAAAGCCAGACTGAACTTTGCTCAATAAAATTTCTTGGTACACTACATTTAACCAAACCAGGTATCTACACTGTAAGCTTCATGATAACAGGGACATTTTTTTGTTGTTGTTCAGGGCTGTATCCCCAGTGCCTAGAACAATGCTTGACATGTTGTAGCTGCTCAATGATTATTTGTTTCTTGGATGGATGGATGGATGGATGGTTGGATGGGTGGACGGACTTCTCAAGAGTTATTATGGGTTGGTCGTGGGATATAGCTCAGTGATACAGTACTTGCCTAGCCTGTATGAGGTCCTGAGTTTGATCTCCAGCAGCACAAAAAATTTTAAATTATTATCAATCAACAAATATAAATAGAAAATGTTAGATACCAAGGTGATGGCTACAGTGAAAATAGGACCATGCTTCCTTTCTGACAATAAGCACAAGTATCACTGTTCGGCAGTGGTTAATGAAGAGGTGGATATAGCATGTTACTGCATCAGGAGCTGGTGATCTTAGTGCCCTTAGAGGTTAGTACCATACTCTCTGTGGACCACTTTGTTCATACCATGCTCCAGTCACAGTTTATGCATCTGGTAAAGGTCAGCTAGTTGCAGATAAGTGCCATGTGGCTTTACTTTCAAGAGTAGGTAATGAGGGGCTGGGGATTTAGCTCAGTGATTAAAGTGCTTGCCTTGCAAGCACAAGGGCCTGAGTTCGATCCCCAGCACCACCAAAAAAAAAAAAAAAGAGTAGGTAATGAAACACTTTTACCTAAAGTGCATTTAACTAGGTCATGTAGAAAACTAATGAAGGGTAGAACAGCTTTGGATTTGAGTTGACGAAAATAAAATTTCAGGTCCCTGCACTGGTCTATTTATTTACCTTATTTCAATCTCAAAGTACAGTTCTGGAATCTTTCTCCTTAGGACTACAACCTTCTTCACAGTCTAGGAAAATACAACCCTCTACAACTCCTCAGTTAACTTGGGAATAGGACCTATTGCCTGTACTAGTAATAGAAGCAGTAGTAGAAAAGTAGTAATAATAAATGTAAAAGTTCTTCTAGTAGTAACAATTCTTTCCAGGATTTATTGAGTTTTAAATACATTGTATATACTATGCAAACACTTTATGTGTAATACATTTTAATCCTCTTGACAAACCTATTAAGCAATATTGTAATCCCCATTTTACAGACAAAGAAACTGAGGCTGTGAGAGGTTAACTCATCAACCTAGTCAGAGATCTAAGCCTTAGACCGACTAACACTGAAGCACAGTGCTATGCCAACTCTCAATATTCTGCTTTGGTCTCTGATCCATCCTGCCCATGGACTACAATAAAGAATTAAGAAAACTGTAAATACACACCATAGTTCAAACCTTGAAGTGATTTGGTCGCAGTTAAAGCATTCAGTAATTATGGCTGCAAAGCAACACAATCCTAGAGACCGAACATCTGTTTTAAGACTTTGAGTGAGTATTTTTTTCTGGAATATCCCCTTAGAAATGTTTTTTGAACATTTGTTCAAACAAGTTGAGGTTTGGACACCCTCTGATGCCTTTCTCAATTGGTTATGAGCCAAGTATGACATGATCTTTCTGCATGTGGTTTGAGTTAAGTGGAAGTGTTGTACATGCCTGAGATATTGGGCAAGCCCACTATAGTTGTCCCTAGATCCAGGAGGGAGACCACTGAGGGGATGGCAGCACTAGGGTAACTGGGCGATCACTGATCGGCTGGGCCGTGCTATAACCTTCACCGGGGGGCGGTCTTCAGCTAGGGCATTTATATTCTCCTAAACTTTCTTTTCACCTGGATATCTTCTTGTCCTTGGGACAAGTTTCAGAAATGTTCTGTGGATTCCCACGCTGTGTGCCTTGACAATTTAAGGCGCTCTGAGCCTCACCAATAGCCCAGTGTCGGTATGGTCCTACTTTCCTGCTATAAGCTACCTGAGTTCTACCTTCTGTGCCATGAAATCATTAGGAAATTGATTAATGTCTTTGGAAAATGCCTCCTAGTGTACATAACTGGAAGGGACTATAATCCAGACACGTTTACAGCTTTGGCAAGATGGAAATGTACTCTATGGATAGATCGAATGTCATCTCTTGGCTTGGATTTGTGGGAGATGGCTGCAGAGGCCATCAGCAAAACTGCCATGTGGCCAAGTCCATGTGAGTGATGGAAAAATGACTGTGGGAAGAGGCCAAGGCCGGAAATGAGGATGGAAACACTCAAACCTAAGGGAATCCTTGAATCCCCAACATCTGTGAGATGGACTAGACAAGACGAAAGGAAAAAAAAGCAACAGTAAAGCATTCAGCTGATGTAAGTGCATAAGAAAAGAATCAAACAAGACCAAATCTTATGTTGCGGCCCTGAGAAAACTACAGGTGTCAGGTCTGCTTTAACATCCAAGTTGGAGATAAAATACACAATGAAAGTGCTTCAAAGTTAGATACAAATCTAATTGCGAATGAATATTTCCTTAAGCCGCTATGAACTCTTGATATTGCCTCCAACTACTCTAGGTGGGTCTGCAAGCTGATCAGTTCCTAGTGACTGAAAACATCATTGCTTCCTTACTTCCGTCAATGCAAAATGCACACATAGCACCAAGGAACTAAGCTAATGGTTGCTGTAGATTTTTATGGGTTGAAGCCAACAAAGTTGACTTCAACATTTAGAGAATAAATCAGTTAAGAAGTTACTACAATACTTGAAATGAGATGCCATGAAAGCCTAAATGATGGTGGTGGTAGTAAATATGAAAACGAGTTGCACATTGTGGGACAGCTTGTGGAGAAATACCACCACAACTGGGCAATTAACTAGATTTAGCAGGGCAATGGAGAAATCAAAAGTATTGCCCAAAGCCAGGAGTAGTGGAACACAACTTTAATCCCAGTACTCTGAGAAACTGAGGCAGGGGAATCGCAAGTTCGAGCCCACCCCAGACAATTTAGTGAATTAGCAAAACCCTGTCTCAAAATGAAAATTTAAAGGGCTGGGTATATAGCTCAGTGTAAAGGCCCTGGGTCGAATTCCCAATACGATGACAATAAGTACTGCTAAAGTTATTAGTGACTGAGGAAATCAAAATAGTGATTCCAGTAATAGAAACAGGGAAATCAGGAAAAGATCTTGGAGAGAAGATAAATGAGTTTGGGGTGCCAGATTGAAAGATAGAACAGGTACCTTAAAATTCTGGTTTGGTACTCAGAAGAGTGGTTTGGGCTAGAGATGAAAATTCAGATAGGCATCACATCATTTGCGTGCACCTTCACCTAAATCCAAACATGCTGGTTCCTAATTCTGCAAGCTGAGACAATATTTGAAAATTAGAGACAAGGGATATTTGAAATGTCTGCCTTCTCCTTGCTTCTGCTGCTGGGTACCACACACACACTCTCTCTCTCCTGGAATTCTTCTGCCCTCTATCTCTAGAACCTTATATTACAGAAACTAGTCAATCTCTTTGTCTATTCTAAGCATTAACAGTAAATGTAGTGACTAGTTTTAAGAATGGTTATTTGTATTCCCAAACACATGTCATTTGTAAGTAATAGGTGATGCTAGCAAATTATATTAATCGAAGTTTCAATTGCTTTCAAAAGTATACACACTGATAAAAATTGATATACGTGAGCAAAAACTAGGAAGGAAAAATAATTATAACAGAGTTATGGTTACCATATTTTCTGAAACAAAAATCAGGCAATGGTTCCTGTTTGGATTTTTTGTTGCTGTTGTTGTTTGTTGTGGGTTGTATGTGTTTTTTTGTTTGGTTGGTTTAGTTTGTTTTTGCTATTCAAAAGTCCTTTCTGATTGAACTAGGCAATGGAGGAGATGTAACCCAAAAGGTGAAACACTGCAATTTCCAGGATATTCAAATTGATTTTAGGGAAAATAGGATAGGATATTTATCCTGGAAAGTCTTGGAAATATGTACAGTGGAATACTAATAACTATTTTGTGTTTTATACTCTAAAATTGTTTTATTATTTTTATATTCTATAACTTCCAGTTAAGAATGACTGATGGTCCTATAACTTGAGCACAGAATTTGAGGACTCAGAATTAATTGAATTTTTAATATATAAAGAAACTGAAGCCCGGAACAAGAAATGACTTCTTCAAGGTCACATTGTAAGTTACTGGCATAGATGGGACTAGAATCCAGGTATTTTGGCCTTACAAATAACATTTTTCCAAGCACGAAACCTCCATTTGAGCAGCAGGCATTTTGTCCCTTATTCTTCACATCTTGTTCCTGATCATTGACTTGAAAATCTCTGGAAAAATGGGGTTCACTACTAATATGGCATAGTATAAAGGTGCTGAATCCTCAATGCCCATCATCTCAGCTTCCTTTGATATATAGCAGCAGCCCTCTCCCCCGGAACATGCACATACATCTCGACATCTTTCTCATTTCTCAGGTGAAAAAAATATCCATACCTCTGTTACACCAAATGTCTTAGGGCCAAATGGGACAACAAGCAGAAACACAGGTAGAACTTGGGTACCTACTACTCTGAGAATTCCATTCCCAGATGATTAAAGATTGAGAACTTTGCATATATGTAGCTTGATATAATGTCAGTACATGTCTTGCTTTCCAAGTTTCCCCAAAGTTGTTGGAAGAGCCAAACCTTGAGCTCAAGGGCAAAGATTCACTGCTGGGAGAAAATTCATAGATGGTTATACCTCATTCTTTGCAGTTTCCTAAGATTAAGCAGGAAAATCATATCACGTGTGCAAATGTTGCAAGAAGTGACTTGGTCAAAATCAACACAGCAAAGCTAGAACTTATAACTCCCATAACTAAAAGCTGTTCTGTATTTTCTAATGTTTTTCAAGGCTTTCAGAAAGACCAGTGGTCAGAAGTGGAACACTGGTGGTTCCTACTCCCTTGTGTATTAGTTCTTTATGTGGAACAAACTTCTACAATCCCATTCATCATGTATGATGCTTTAGAAGCTTTCCCTAAGTCTGTGGGCTTTGGAGCTTCTAAAAGAAGGACCTGTCAATACATTCACCTTTCTATCCCCTGGTCCTACCATGTGGTCAGCAAGTACATTGCTAGCACTCAAATAAATGTATATGAAATTAAACTGAAAGAGTGAATGCAATAGATCAGAATGGAAAGAAGAAAGGCTACCATAAGGATGAGGGCTTTAAATGAAGTTTGTAGAATTTACTGTTCCTGACATTGCCTGCAACTGTGCATCATGTCTTAGGCAAAATAGGACTCTTTCAACATTGGAGCTTAGCTCCAAAACAATTAGAAAATATAAAAACTATTACATTTAATTTGGTTCCTTATGAAAGTATTTGATCTTTTTTTAATATTTGAAGCACTCATAGTTCCCAGGCACACACTCCAATATGTCGCAAGTAATTTTATTGAAGTGTTGCATATACGTTGGGCCTGAAACCAAGTGCAAGAAATTTCACTCCGTCAGAAAAATCATTGAAGTAGCTTAAGGTAATGGAAACTGGTGCTTTAGATTAAACCTGTCTCTTTCCATATCTGTTTTTAGTGTAGAGATAATGCCTCCAAAGCAGCAAGTAGAAAGCATATAGCCTAAGTACTTTGAAATTAAAGAGGGAAGAAAGACAAAATGGAGAGAATATGGAGATACGTTCTAGTCTTCAACTGAGTTCCCGAATGAGATCTCTAGAGCCCATAGAAATGGAACCTTCAAACCACGGTCACCCCTCTGATCGTTATGTTCCATTGCCAACACTCAAGCTTAGACTGTCTGCTCTTTATACTAAAATAGTGGAACTGTAGCCTTTCCCTTGTCCTTTCGTATGTCTCTGACATTTTGTAATGTATTATCAAGACAATATTTGTTAGAATTGAGTAATTATGGTATTGAAAATCAAACATTAAAGGCTATAGGTAAATTAACTGCACACATATAGTGTAGTTACCTATTACAATTTTAAACAGCTTAGCAATAGAAAAGGAGGAGTATTACTAGGAATAGGAGATATATATGTGAAATTAAGATTTTTTCAAAGACTAATTGCTGTGAAGTAATGTTCATGATTTTAAGAAATGTTGTCTACTTGGTCTGCCACAACAAATTATGACAGACAGAATGGCCTAAAGAAAAACATTTATTTTTCTACAGTTCTAGAGGTTAGACATCCAAAATCAATGTGCCAGGGTTGTTTTTGGTGGGGCTGCGCTCCTGGCTTACAGATGGCCACCATCGTGCTATGTAAAGACATAGCCTTTCTTCGGTGCTCATGAAGAGCGACAGAGAGAGACATACATACATACGGACAGACAGACAGACACAGAGATCCAATATCTCTTCTTTTTTCTTATAAGGATACAGAGATTTATTGGATTAAGGTACCGCCAAGATGACCTCATTTAACCTTAATTTCTTCAAGTCCCTGTGTCCGAATACAGTCACATTGAGGCTAGAGCACCAACATATGAATTTGGGGTGGGAGAACACAATTCAATCCATAATCATTAACTGTACTTCAATGATGAATAAACAGACTGAAAGAGTTTAGTGATATACACATACTAGTAAGTAACTGAAGTCAAGGCTAGAAATCAGTAGTGTTAATCCCTGGTATTTCTGGTTTTTATTGGCTATTTCAAATGATTCAATTTTCTCTCCTTTTTAGCACATAACGCACATTTTAAAAAACTTTTTCTACTGGTTGTCCTAGAGTTTGCAATATACATTTACAACTAATCCAAGTTCATTTTCAAATATCACTGTACCTTGTCACAAGTAGTGCAAATACTATACCTTATAACAAAGCAATCCCAACTGTATTCTCCCTTTCCTTATAACACTGATGTCATTTATTTCACGTATTCATAAAATACCCAACATATACAATTCTATTTACACATTAGATAAATTAACAATAAGAGATATAAAGGATTGAATTTTATACTTATTTCTTCTCTAATACTCTTCTTTTATTTATATAGATCCAGATTTCTTACCTGTACTATTTAGCCTATTTCTTAAGAACTTCTAAAAACATTTGTTATAAGGAAGGCCCACTGGTAAGAAATTGCCTCTGTTTTTGTTTATCTGAGATAGTCTTATTTCTCCTGTTTTGAACTATAAATATACAAGCACAATTTTATTGAATGCAGAATTCTAGGCCCATGATTTTTTTCTTTCAAGATTTTAAATATTTCGTTTCACTCTGTTCTTGTTTACACAGTAACTGAAGAGAAGGTCAATACAATTCTCATCCATGGTTATCTATAGATAAGAGTTTTGCTCTTCTGTCTTCTTTCAAGAATTTTCCTTTTAGCTATTTTTTTATTTTTTAAGTATGTTTTTATCAGTTCCCGTTAATTTTATGAAACACTAGGTTTCACTCTGCTATTTTCCCATATCTTCCATGTTAGTTGCTTTCTCGTTGCTAGGACTCAATACCCAACACCTGCAACTCAAACAATGAGAAGTTGATTTTAGCTCACATTTTTAGGCCATAGTTGGCTGGCTCCAAGGCAGGAAGGCACAGTGGAAAGACCTGGGTGGAGGAAAGCTGTTCAGGTCATGGCAGCTGGAAGCAGAAAGAGAAGAGAGGAGCCAGGGAGGAAGGCCCTTCCATGTCATGCCCCCAGTGACCCCACTCTTTTGACCAGATCCCACCTCCTGACAGCAAGTTATCTATAGCAACCCCAAGATCAAATTACCTTCCAAAAGCCTCACTTCTGAGCACATGAGGTTCTTAGGGGGCATCCAGATACAAACCATCTAACACATGCATGACATACTTTGACCATACGCATCTCTCCATTACCTGCTACCCATGCTTCCTCCTCCCTACCAATATTCCCACCTCTACTCTAATGTCTCACCTCAAGATTTTTCCTTTGTCTTTGGTTTTCTGCAGTTTGATTGTTATATGCGTACAAAGAAATTGTTTTTGGTATTTATATTACTTGGTGCTTTCTGAGCTTCCTGGATCTATAATTTGTTGTCTTAAGTTAGTTTTCAAAAATTCTCAGTCATTATTACTTTGAGTATTTCTTCCGTTCCTTTCACCCTTCTCCTCATATTCATATTATGTATGTTGCACATTTTGTAATTTTCCCAGTTTCTGGATATTCTGTTCTTATTTTTTTTCATTCTTAATTTTCTCTTCACTTCAGTTTTGGAAATATCTATTGACATTTCTTTTTTTTAGTTATTAGAGAAGACAATTTATTTAGAAGACAATTTATTTAAAAGTGGCAAAAAAAAAGGAAAAGGGAGGTGATAGATAGCTACTCGACAAGTAGGGAGCATTCAAAAGCAAAATACTTCTACTGACATTTCTTAAAATCATTTATTTTTTATCTACAGCTCTTCTCAAGTTAAAACACTTGTTTTATTTTAGTTTGGTTTGGTTTGTTCGTTTGTTTGGAAGGACTGGGGATTGAACCTAGGGCCTTCACACTGCACTACCTCCCCAGCCATTTTTAATTTTTGAATTCGAGACAGTGTCTCATTAAGTCCTAAAGTTGCACAGGCTGGGCTTGAACTTGCACTGCCCCCGCCTCAGTTTCCCAGAGTGCTGGGATTACAGAGGCATTCCACCATGCCCAACTCAAAAGTTACTCTTAATTTCTCTCTCAGTTTTGATTTCTAGCATTTCCCTTTTATTCTTTCCTGAGTTTCCATCTCTCTGTTTATATTATCTATTTGTTCTTTCATGTCGTTCATTTCTTTCACTAGATCACTTAGCAAATTATAGTTGTTTTAAATTACTGGTCCGGTAATTCCAACATCTCCATTATATCTGAGTCTTGCTCTGATGCTTCCTGCATATTTTCAAACCGTGATTTTTTATCTTTTGGTATGCCTTGTAGTGTTTGTTTATATGCAAACATGATGTACTGTGTAAAAAGAAGAGAGGTAGGCTTTTAATGTGAGATGATTTTATGTTTATCTGGCTGGAATTTAGGTTATGTTTACTGTCCATTTTACCTGGAGATGTCAGAGATGTCAGACAGAAAATTTCCTCTTCTATCCTTCTTTTTGTGGTCCCCTCCCCCTCACCACCACGGTCTTTAGGTTTCCCCAGACACTTTGTAAATAAGACTTGACACAAATAGTTCTTTCCATTGTATTCCCCTGCTATTATAAAGAAGTCTTATTGACATAATGGGAAGCATTCTATACTCATATAATTAGGCTTCAATGTTTTAGTGAGGCTGTGCCTCTGGGCTGTGACCTTCACAATTGGTTTTTACTTTTTTACCCTTGGATGAGACAAGAAGGATAAAAGGTGGTTGGAGTTGGGTTTATGTCAATTAGTCTTTCATAAAAGCTCAGTCACCTGGGCTCTGACACAATAGTTTCCCTAGAATATAGGCTTTAAAAAGAACAGAATGCTCTGGGTGTCTTTAAAAACCATTATTTTTGCTATCCTCTTGCCAAAAGTGCGCAGGATTTTTCTCCGATCTTCACTGTAGAAGCTAGCAGAGCTCCTAGAGAGAAAACCCCTGAAAATATGGGGGAATCTACTAAAACTGATCCCCCTGGAGCTTTCAAATGTCAAGCTTGTCTACACTGAGCCTCTAGTAATTCATCAATTATAACGTAAGTTTTCTTGCCCCACTGTTGGCCCCATTGGTGGTTTCTGCTCCTGAATTTCTGCTCCAGTAAGCTGTGATTCTTTGTATATGTCCGGCTGAAAGGTGATGGGTTTCCCTGTGGCCACAATTCTCTGGTGCATATAAGAAGAGTTGTATTCATGAGTTGATTTTCCATGTATTCATCCTTGTTCTTGTTATGAGGACAGAATCTTATTACATGTTGGAAGAGATATCAGAACTCTCTGTTGCGTTAACATACTAGATCCTGTCTCCCCAGTGATAGTCATTTCACCTTGAAGTTCACTTGTTTACTCCTGGCATCTCTACTCCTAGGAAATCTTCAAGCCTGTCCTGCTTGGTGTCAAACCCTTTTCATTCCATACCTCAGCTAGTCTTAGAGGAAAACCTTCATTGCTTCACCATCAACATCTACCTATTTTTTCATAAAATGTAGTTAAAATGTTCATATTGTTCCATTACTATGGTTTTGTTTTAAGTTCAAATAATTACCTATGTTCATGTAAGCATTCCAAGAACCCATTCACATTTTTGTTTTCTGCACAGAATTTGATACCTGGTAGGTATGGCACAAATGAGGAATTTCTCGAAAAAAAAATTTTTTACTAATGAGTATGGTAAATACTATTATGTATAAGATGGATTCCATGTGCGTGAAGAGAGCATGATGTTTAGGAATAACTACAAAAGGTTTCATGATGGAATAGGAAATTGAATATCACCCTGAAGACTGGATAGGATTTATATCAATTCAGAAGAGAAAATGGCATTCCAAATTTTGAACACAGCATGAGCAAAAACACAGAAACAAAATAAGAAAAAAACCTGCTTCTGGGGTATGTATTCTGTCAGTTTTTAAGACTACCTGTTACTGGGACAACTTTGGTGATTGAAAACCTTTAAAAGTATTCATGTATTCCAGAGTTGATTAGTCAATCACAAGCAATGACCAAAGTCTTAACACAAAGTATTGAATATTAAAAATTGCTTTTCTGATTAAAAAGATTTCTTACGATAAGGTTTTGTGTTCGTTCGCAGACCCAGATAAAGGCACATATATGGGAAATTTTGCTAACCAAAGTTCAGAGAGGGAAAGCAACTTTGTCAATATCACCTAGTGAAGTGTTAGGGACAGGATTCAAATTTATGTATGACTATCTTTAAAAGACCAAGTTACTTTTAAAAAAATTTATTTTAATGGTACATTTTAGATATACAGAGTGATCACATTCATCATAGGGAATTTGTACCTGTAGATATATCTTGCTGCTGCTTTTTTTCCCATTCCCTTCCCCTCCCCTCAACCTTCCCTCCCTCCTTATTTACAAAAGCTTTGTTTCCATTTTTTTCCTCCTATTCTTTTTTCTCTTGTCCCTCTGCTGTCCCTCTCATCCTCCTTTGTTCTCCTTCCCATTTGAAAAATTTCTTCCCTTTCCCAATTTAAAATATTTTAGACCTTATTTACACTTTCTATTTCTCATACCAGAGAAACAATGTGGTATTTAAACATCTTTCTGTTTTATTTCACTTAAGAGTATGGTCTCAAGATGTATCCATTTACCTAGATATATCTCAAGCTTCTCGTTCTTTATGGCAGAGTAGTACTCTATTGTATTTTAAAAAAAAACCTCACATTTTCTTTAGCCATACATCTGTTGATGGGCATTTGAGCTGTTTCCAAGATTTAGTTATTACAAACTGTGCTGCTATAAACATGGGTGTGCATATATTGCTGTGGTGTGAAGCTTTTAATTATCTTGGGAAAATACCAAGAAGGGGAATAGCTGGGTCAAGTGGAATCTCTAGTCCTAGTTTTTGAGGAATCTTCATACTGATTTCCATAGTGGTTGCACCAGTCTACATTCTCCCTAACACTGGAAAAGGGTTCCTTTTTCCCCACAGCCCTTCCAGCATTTGTTATTGACTGATTTACTGGTAATAGCCATTCTTTCTGGAGTGAGATGGAATGTCAGGGTTGTTTTAATTTGTATCTCTCGAATGACTAGTGATGTTGAACATTTTTTCATGTTTATCTGCTGTTTCTACTTCTTCATCTGAGAAGTGTCTATTCATTTCAGCTGCCCATTTTTTGATTGAGTCTTTAAATTTTGGGGGTCTGATTTTTTTGAGTTCTCTATATATTAGAGATATCAGTCTTTTGTCGAAGGAACAGCAATCTCAATTAAAATACCAATAGCATACCTCACAGAATTAGAGAAAATAATTCTAAAATTCATTTGAAACCAGAAGAAACCTAGAATAGAAAAGCAATTCTTGGCAACAAAAGCAAAGCAGGGGCCATCACAATCCCTTACCTGAAGTTATATTACAAAGCTATTGTAATAAAAACAGCATGGTACTGGCAAAAAAACAGACCCAAGGACCAATGGAACAGATTAAAAGATGCGGAAACAAGTCCAAACACTCTCAATCATCTTACCTTTGATACAGGGGCCAAACAACCTCACCAGAAGAAAGACAGCCTCTTTAATAAATGGTGCTGGGAAAACTGGCTTTTCACATGCCAAGGATTAAAACTAGACCCATATCTTTCACCATGCACTAAACTAAGATCAAAATAGGTCAAAGATGTAAATATTAAAACAGAAACCCTAAATCTACTGAAGATAGAATAGGTAGAACTCTTGAAGACTTAGGTGTAAGCTAAGATTTTATGAACGAAACCCAGATTGCCCAGGAAATATCACAAAGCATCAACACCTGGGATCTTATCTTATTAAAAAGCTTTTGCACAGCAAAATAAACCACCAACAGAGTGAAGAGACAACCCACAGAGTGGAACAAGACCATGTTGCATAACACTGCAAGTTGTCTACAAAGCAGAAGTCCAAAAGTGGAATGACCTACCTTGTAAAGGATTGACTATCTTGAATTTGGCACATGCAGCTAGACGTGGATCACTATTAGGAAAGGATTTTATACTTACGATTCAAACATGGGGTTAAGGAGAGAAGTAGAGTCACTACTTAGCTATTACATACCCTTTTCAACCCAGATAATCTATGATCTGATCTAATTGCTTTAAGGAAAACTATAACTATTATATTTATAGAGTAGATGCACACACACACACAAACATGCATACACTAAACAACAAAACTCTTTTCCTTCTGAACAAATTTCCCCCATGTATCCTTTCTTAGAACTTATATTTCAGCTTCAAAATGTTCTAAATCATTAAAATCTAACGCTTTCTGATCAGCAAATGTCAGTTCCTACCAGACATTTTTATTCTGAAATAAAGTACTGGGCCTTGTACTCAGAAATATCAATCTTGTGGAGTCCTCCAAACAAAAGTCAGGTTGTCAGAGTTAGCCCAATGTAAAATGGCTGACCAGTGAGTACCCTGCAAGTGCACAAAATAGCTCCACTTATCATTGCAGCAATTTAGAAGTACCAGGAAGAAAATTGATCTCTATTGCTTCAATCAAATGAGACAAATCAAGGTGTCATTATGCAACTTGGGAATCCATTAAAATTATACAATGTTGTTGACTTTACTGAACATTATTAATAGTTTCTATTGAATACTGTCAAGGAAAAATAAACATTACAGCATGCAGTAACATCGTGCTCTGTTCGTATCAACACATCTGTTTAAACTATCTTTGGTGGTAGAGCCTTTGAGTTTCCCTCTGAGCCCTCATCTTGGCTATGGGACATATTGCTGTTTCATATGTTTGGTAGTGACCAGACACATTCTAATAAAACAAATCTTCTTCTTTAGACAACCAGACAGAGATGAAGACAGCTTCAATCATGCCCAAATTGCAGTAAAGAGACACGTCTTCCTTCATTTCCCTTTCCCCTCACCCTCTAGGTTTAGAGACAGTCCCCTGAAACTAGGATGACTATTAGGAGCAGATCTTAACTAAAACATCAGGTTGGGAATCTGCCAGGATTTTGTTGTTTGCTTAGCATAACCTAATTGCATTATCTCTTTCAGATTTTCTCCAATTTTTTTGTTCTTACTTCCTTTGTTTTCTATAGAGTTGTAAAGAGCCTCTAGCACCCCCCACCCCGCCCAGGATCTCACACTCCAAATTATAACAGTAACTAAATTCCCTGTGATAATTATGCATGAGATTGGAAATAATTCTCTCCTATCAGAATTAAATTAGTTTAGAGAAGATCCTAATTTGACAGCTTGAAGCCCCATAGTGAACAATGGGCCCTAAAAGAGTAAGAATTTTTTTTAATTAAAAAAAATAGCAAACTTGTCCTGTGCCATGGATGTTCATCCTCACTGCATACTTACTAACACCATCTTCTTACAAGGAAAGCCAGGATATGACACAACCTTTGTATCTAAAGGATAAAAAAAAAAAAAAAAACTTGAGGTCAATAATCGCCATTTGGCCACAAATTCAAGGCAAGCTGGAGTCACAAGTTGCAACCTTGTGGTGAATGCCTTTGAACCAGGATGAAATGAAAGCAGTTGTCCATAAGCAATAGTCTTCCTAGTACTGAACTGAACTGAAAAGCTTGCAGAGCGGATTGCAAAGAGATTGCATGTAGGAGTCCTTCAAAGACTTCGCAAAGGGCTATTACTAAGTCTAAGACAGTGAATCTAGTTCCCCCTATGTTCATCTGAAATTGTTCCACAGGATATCATATTGATACTAGGAAGAAAAGATGAACTTGACTCTTATAGCCTATTTCAAAACTCTTAATGTTTCTGAACTTATGTAGCATGAAATCTATCTAGCAAGGCTTTCAGAACCAGAAGAAACAGTCATAGATCTGAACATCTGAAATGGGGCCTTAACCAATGTGTGACTGAATATTTCCAGATAATATGTGTATTACGTTAGGAGAGGAGAAATGAGCCATGAAAGTATTTTACTGATGATTTTACACGCTTAGCTTTATCAAGGAGTGCAAAGGTTCACCAAACTGAGAAAGAAGCAGGGCTAGGTCTAAGTCCTGAGCTTCCACTATGGGCCTCACTGTCAATGCAAATACTAGACACCGAATAACACCTACAGCAACAATACACTTTACTAAGGTCCTGCTATGTATTTGCATTATTTATAATGGACACTGGGAAATACAAGATACACCCATATATCTTCAAGGAACTCTTACAGTCCATACGGTAGACTCTTTCCAGATACTACAGTTAGTGCTTCCTTTTCACTATCCCTATAACACAACCAAAACACGTAGAAGGTTACACTGTCATGTATATATTTGTAGTGAACGTTTTCCCGGCTGAGTTGTGAGGTCTCTGAGGGTCCTTCTTTTTGTTTATGTATTCATTACACCAAGATAGTAGACACTCACTGAAATATGTTTGAATGAATCAAGAAATTAACAAATAGTACAAGCCAGGTATGTATTACAAAAAACAATCAGGAATAGATCAAAAATAGAAGCATCTAATCTTGTTTTTCTTCAATCTATTCTCTATACTGCCATCAGAGTAAATTTTCCCAAAAATGAAAGGGAAGAAAGTGTCCAAATGGGAAAGGGAACAAGGGAGGGGGAAAGGAACAGAGGGACAAGAGAAATAAGAAATGGAAGGAAAAAATGGAAACAAAGCTTTTGTAAATAGGGAGGGAGGAGGGGGTGAGGGGACGGGAATGGGAAAAAAAGAAACAACAAGGTATATCATGTACAGGTACAAATCCCCAATGATGAATGTAATCAATATGTATATCGAAAATGTACCATTAAAATAAAAATTTAAAAAAACATTTTTTTTTCCCAAGAATTTGATCAGGTTGCTGCCGTAGTCAAATGGGTCGACATTAACTTGGGATAAAAGTCTAAATCCCTTAAGCAGGGCTACATGATATGCCCTCTGCCTGCCTCAACTCTCACCATAGCATGGGTCATACTATTGTAACCATGGTAGATTGTAAGTTCCTTGAGGCTAAAGATCTCGTCCAATTTATCTGCATGCTGCCAGTGCCCAAACAGTGTACCATCATATGCAGTATTCTCTATGTACCAATACATTCTGGTGACACTGTGATGCTACTACCTACTCGACTGTCCTCAGATTCTCTTCATTTAACTGGGCCTCATATCCCTCATAAAATCCTCAAATAAATAATAATTCCATATACCTATATATGAGCAAGTAAACTCAGCTTCTAGTCCTGCTACACTCCTGTTTATCTGAATTAATCTATGCCAATTCTCACTAATAAAAGAAAAATAATTACCACGTGGAGCTTACGCCTTACATGAAATCCTAAGCTGATATGTTTCTTAGAATAAGGTCTAAATAAATACCAATGTGCATACAATTTGTAATGTAATTTTGTAAGTGTAAAGTAGTTGTCTTGGTCACTTTCCTTGTCTCTGAGACACAATACCCGACACACGCAACATAAAGGAGAGGTTTATCAGGCTCCCGGTCTGTAGAGGTTCCAGGCCACAGTCCCGCGGCTCTGAGGCGGGACAGCATGGCAGAGGGGCATAGACAGGAATAGCTGCTCACATCATGGCATCCAGGAAGCAGAGAGACTGTGAAGGGAGGAGCTGGGGAGGGAGATAAACCTTTCCAGGGCATGTCCTCAGTGATCCCCCTCTTCTGAGCCAACCCCACCTGCGAACAGCAAGTCAGCTATCAGCCCCCATAATCCAGTCACCCCCAAGAGCCCCACCTATGAGCTCAGGAGGTTCTTGGGGGACATCCAGATAGAAGCTGTAACAGTCATTACCCTAATTATTTATATGAACTGACCGAATCTGGAGTTACATTGTCTAGATTAGAAACATGGCTCAGTCACTTGTGATTGGGGTTCTCTTTTCATCACATTCTTCATCAGTAAAGTGGAGGTGATAATTGTACCTATTTCCACATGTTGTGTTGAAGATTACATGAGTAAATTAGCATAAACTTCTTAGAACATCACCTGACACATAGTAGATACTCAACAAATGTCAGCTATTTTTTTCCTTTTATCTGTGACTTGATTGTGGCAGTGACTGTCAAGTTATCCATCAAATAAGACATCAGCTGTACACATATGATGGCTGCCCAAACCTGCAGCGTTAAATGCAAGCATGCCCAGAGATAGAATTGCCTCTAAATTCTCTCTACAATCCCAAAATGTAATATACATGGCCAGCTCCTGAGAACATTCCAAACACTTAAGGTATGCCATCTGGTCAAGACTGAGTACAGTTTCATTTATTTGGAAACTTTGTGAATTTGCCCCAGTAACCAGGGATAGTTCCAAGTTTACATGTTTCCAATGAAAGAGCCAACTCTCCCAAAGTAGGTGTGATATAGGGGCTCCCCCAAACCTGTTTTCCCAATAAATTTCTATCAGACTTCTCTGATCCTACTACCTTCCTGCCTGATGGGAAAACCAATTATCAGAACCTTCTTAAAACAGCAAGAGCTCTGGAGAATGAAAGACTAAGGAAAGAACTTTTAGTACTTTCTATGTTTATTCCCTTTTAGTTATAAACAGACTATCTCGGCTCCTTTGTGCCACTTCAGCTAGAATTATATCTTACAACAGTTTCCTAAATCCTTTTTACAGGATAGCTTAGAAAATTTTACTTCGAGCTTGGCACAGTGATACACGCCTGTAATCCCAGCACTCAGGAGGCTGAGGCAGGAGGATCGTTGCAAATTCGAGGCCATCCTGGGCTATATAGTGAGTTCAAGACCAGGCTGAACTCATAATAAGACCCCATCTCAGAAATCCCCTACACCCAAAAAAAGAAAAAGAAAGAATGAAAGAAAGAAAAGGAAAATTTTGTCTGGAAAGGAAGCCAAGAAAAGGGAAGTGAAAAGACATACACAGAAAGTAAGTGTATTTCATTTTATACATCTAAATTGGTAGTATAAATGGAACCAGTGGAGCTTATTAATCCTAAAGTCACAGACTGCCAGAGATTAGAAGCTTTTTCATCTAACAGCTTCCTCTAGAAAAACTGATCCAAAGACTAGAGGTCTACCTCTGACTGCCTCATCCTCATCAGAGTCATTCATTCACCAGCAGATTGGTTTTCAGGAGCCATTTAAGTTAAATTTGTGACATTTCGGTGAATTCTAAGTGTATTTTCAGTATATGTGTTTTCTATTCAACACACTTTTCACACCTTCATTCAACACACCTTCATTCAACACACTTTTTTCTAATACTACTTTTGAAAGAAACTATTTCAGTTGCTTTACAGATCATACATAATTCCCAATAACTGATCTTCATTTTTTCATCAGATTCTAGGAATGGGCCAGTGCTTTCAAAAGACAAGTGTAACATGAGCTTTCAATTCATCAGACCAGTGATCTCTCTAGGTTTAACAGGAAGACACAGGGCGTCTTGCAAGGCCTACTCTTCTCAATGAGACTTTTGATTCAGTCATTACTTTTGAATGCCTGTCCTGCAAGGATACAAGTATGTCCAGCTCTGCAACTCTTTCTTAATTCTTCATTTTCATAGCTTTCCATGGAGCTATCAAATAAACCATTTTCATTTAATGAAGTAGTTCTCTATAGCAAGGAAAGAGTTGACTTAATTACCCAGCCAACTTCATTTTCTAAGAAAATCTAAAGAAACTTCAGGTCAGTTTGGTCTAAGAAAAATTCTGCTAGTCAACTGAATTAGTTACTTTAGTGAAACAGATAATACAGTCTAACAACAGGTCAATACTTACCACAAATTAATTCAATATAACCATTTACTGGTTCTAGCAATCAGTTGATTCATTCAGTCTATCAAACAACCAGATATAATAAGTTCTATTCCATTGAATGAACTGAGAAGAATAAATGGAAATACTTAGGACTGGGGAGAGGGGGAACACAGAGTTCCTGAAAAAAATCCCCACATCTAAAATGATATATTACTTTCCTTGTATATATTAAATGTGCCAAGCCATAGCAAGCTCATAGAAACCTTGAATTAAGGGATACTTCCTCAGAAAATCAAATTGCAAAATAATAGCTTATTGCTAATAAGATACACTCAAGATAGATTGTGAGAACATTTTAGATGTATCTTTTACATTTTGAAGTATTCAGATTTTATAGTTCCATTGCAATAAAAATTTTATCAATTTGTATCCTTAACACATCATTCCATAAATGACTATCAGCATTATCAGTTGTTTCAAAGACCATTTAGTAAGAAATGTACTACACAGGGAAACTGGACCAAAATTTTCCTAGGTGTAGGACTGTTCAATGTTAGTTTACATTCTAAGCTGCACCAAACACATATTTATAGGAAACATATAATAACTAGATCAAAACAGTAAACCTAGGTCCTGAATAAGCATTAAGTTATATGCATCCAAACCAGGTATGGTGACCCATGTCTGTTATCTCATCACTCTGGGAGGCCGGGGCAGGAAGATTCCAGGTTTGAGCTCAGCCTGGGCAATGTAACAACTTGGTGAGATGAAGCCTCAACATGAAAATGAAAAAGGACTGGGGACGTAGCTCAATGCAAAGGCCCTGGGTTAAAACCCAAGTGCCACAAAAAAGAAGATATATGCATCCATCTCAATGGTAAATATAACCTAATAATATGACAGCATCTTAATGAAAGATACTCTGTTCAAAATAATGGTATACCAAGGGAGTCTTCACTTCTCCTTCATTAATTCCAGATGACATTATAAAGTTGGAAATATATTTTGACTAAATTAGATCCACTTAGACATTCACATTACCTTGCTTACACAAGCTACATACCACATGTCCATGAGTTACAGTCACTAGAATATTTTTAATTCTCTAGAATATGCTCCTCTCTGCTTCTAACTCTAATCCCATTCTAGTACGTTATGAATTCCAATTAAGATTTAAACTCTAAATTTCATAATAAAACCTTTATTTCAAGGCATATGTGGCCACCAAAAATATTCTTAATAGCTGTGGGGAAATCTCTACATTTCTAAACTGTCCTTTCCAAATGATTAATACAACATTCTTCAGAATGACACAGAATTAGCAATACAAACAAGTCCATGAAAAATTATCTTTTCTTTTCCTATTCTAAACCAAAATACAAGAAAGCAGAAAAACACAGTAGTTCGTTTATTTAACTCCTGCTATGTAAACTCTAAGCTCTTTGAGTGTATTAATTGTGTATTTTCATCTTAAGATGCCCAATACAAGAAAGTCTGGCAGAAAATACAAATTTAACATATATTTGATAACCAGATGACTTAATTGATAAGAGGCACTTTACCAGAATCAGAAATCACTAAGACATGGCTCATACCCTCAAAAATTTCACAATATAAGAAGAATCTGTTATACATGTAGATAATAAAGTACAGAATGGGGTCTATGAAAGCAGAAGAATAGCAGTTAATTTTGATGAGGGTAACTTGCAAAGCCCCTTGAAAGAGGCAGTACTTGAGTTGAACATCAATTATGATTTTCTCTTCCCCCACCCCTGTACTGGAGATTAAATCCTTATCACTGAGCAAGGTCCCCAGCCATTTTTCTATAATTTTGTATTTCGAGACAGAGTCTCACTAAGGTTAGTTCCAAACTTTTGATCCTCCTGCTTCAGCTTCCTGAGTAACTGGGATTATAGGCACATACCACCACACCTGGCATCAATTCTGATTTTTATACTCCCATTCTGAAATTTTCTGGCCCAGCTACTTTAACCCTTTAACCAGAAATTTTCTGACCCAGCTACTTTAACCCTAGTCATTTTCGTTAGGCTTTTTTTTAAAGGCTGGATGTAGTGGGAGAGGCTTGTACCTTCAGCACTGGGGACACTGATGAAGAAGGATTAATGCAGTTCAGAACAGCCTGGGATACATAGTGAGTTCAAGGCCAACATGGACTTATACCAAAAAACCAAACACACACTCCCACTCCCCCCCCACACACATGTGCACCCATGTGTGCACACACCATTACAGTTTTAGCTGTTCTATAAATTATGAAGTAGTGTATAAACAGATGACCTTCCACCCCTTCCTGAGATTCATCTTAGCACCTGCCTTTACCAGAAGACAAGGTTCAGGGCTGGCATGAGGAGTTGGCATTTACCAAGAATGGTCTGTTTACTACCCTATATCATCTCAAAGCACCCACAATCACACTCAGTAAACTAACTTCTCGCTGTCTGAGAATTTACTTGTATCTTGATATGTACTCCAAATATCCTCATTTTTCCCCCTAAAAGTCAGTGATGTTGGAGAGAAAAGGTATTTGAGCCACATTGTGATCTCTTATTCTCAAATTCAGTATGTATGGAAAATCTTCAGTTGAGTTTTTAAAATTTTTTTGCAGTACTGGGGATTGAACCCAGGGCCTTCTCACTGAGCTACATCTCCAGCCCTTTTTTTCTTATTTATTTTGAGACAGAGTCTCACTAAGTCAGTAAATTCCCCAGGATGAGCTAGAAATTGTGATCTTCCTGCCTCAGCCTCCAAGACTGCTGGGATTACAGGCATGCACCACCATGCCCAGCTTCAAGTCTACTTCTAATGGTAATCTCAGATAGCTCAGTAATATAACTATGTTTAATATCGTAACATTCCTTTAATTTGGGATTTTCAAAAGCACGATTGATACAATTTACAAATTAACCTGAGGGGTGGGAATGCCACTCAGTGGTAGAGCAAGATCCTGACAAAGGGTGAGGGGTAACAGAGAGAGAGACAGAGACAGAGAGAGAGACAGAGAGAAAAAGTGAACCTGACCGGCTCAATAGATATATATTTGTAAACTTTCTTCTGACTATAAAGATAATGTACTTAAAGTTTTTAATAAAGAAATTAGTGTAGGAGAAAGTAAAAGACTGCTGAGTGGTATTGGAGTTATGTAGAGATATACACTACAGAGAGAAACCGATTAGGTTTAAAACAATAATAACTGTTCTTTGTTGAAATAGTTTCTTCAAATGACAGAGCCAAAAAATCCTTCTTTAGATCTTTTTTCCCTGTAGTGCTGAAGATGAAACACAAGGCCTTGTGCCTGCTAGACAAACATCCTTCCACTTAGCTACGCTCTCAGACTCCGATGTTTTAGATCTTTGGTATTAGGAGATGGTAGCCAAGCTGGAAAAGATGAAGGACTAAAACAAGAGCTTGATTAGCTAGTGGTAACTAAGAACATCCCCAGAGTAAGGCAAACTCTGTCATCAAATGAGACTCCACTAATGCCAACAGCTACCTAGCTATGCATAACACCTTAATAAAACAGAGACACACGTTTTAATACTGCATGGAAATGAGAGGTAAGCTATAATAATGAAGGCAGGATTATACCAAATAATATAAAACATATTAAAAAGGGTTAAAATTGTACATGTTTGCTTACATTTCCTTAGACCTTACTGAACATTATGTATTATGGGATATATAAGAAAAAGGTCAATATTTACGTTTTTATTTTCTCCAGAGACTGATCTCCAATCTTACGTCTAGCTAGTGCATCTAAATGATGAACATTCCAGGCATTCTACTGTCATCTAATATCTAAATATCAGGACGACTAACCAGGGGCAAAGACTGTAAATATGAATCTGTGTAGCAGCTTTTGTTAGCAGCTCTATGTTAACTCTATGTAGCAGTTCTAAATTAACTTTTAAAGAGTTTCAAATCCTTAGAAAATTTGATCAAAGTCAAGGACTCCAGAAATGTGCACATATGAATATACAAACACTTTTTTGCATATAATTTCTGGAGGTTTACAGACTTGAGGTTATGGGACCCTGTCTTAGTTTCTTTTGGCCCTGAGCAGCGGCTCCCTTTCCTGGCTAAAGATAAAACATTCTTAGTGGTTTCTAACAGAGTCACCTTCCAGAGACATGCCTCTCTCTCTCTCTCTCTCTCTCTCTCTCTCTCTCTCTCTCTCTCTCTCTCTGTCTCTCTCTTTCTCTCTCTGCCACAAATATTATGCTGATAAAGTGTGGATAGTGGCATAGCTCAACTTCACTTGAGGTCCTTGGGAAACTGGCACGTTGCCACAATCGCTAACCCTGTCTTGGAGGCTCATATTCTGGCTCATGTATAACAACAACATAGTAAAAATAACAGAACAAGGACTCCCAAAACCTTTTTTTAACCCAGCACATTGACAGGCATGCAAAACCCGACTGGAGGTGTAATTTTTTTCACCTTCTTTCTACATTATTTTTTCTTCCTGATTTCAATTAGCCAAACTTGAATGGAGACATTACAGACAGTTCAACCCCACCTCGGAGCTTTGCAGACAGCTCTTGCTGCCAAGCTGTCTATCGCCAAGACAACTGGCCCAGTGTGCTTTGCTCTGGTAAATACCTCATCGAGGCCAGTTACAAAAGGAGCCTCTTTGCAGTGACCTCCCATCAGATCCAAATCCTTACTCTTAGCACTCCAAAATATTTTTTGAAAGCGCATGGGGTATAAATAAGTAATCATTAATATTTAAAAACAGTTATTTATGTTGATGAAAAAACACTTATTTCTAGAGATAATCTCATATACAGGCAAGTTGATTTGAGGGATCTAGAAAATCTCTGTACTTCCCGGTAAGTCTGAAGTTCCTCTCTTTGTGAGTCATGATTATTTTTTTCCTTTGCATTAATCATAACTTTCTTCTTCCACCTTTTCCTAAGCCACAAATTCCCCTGGAGCACTTTCTGTTTCTGGTCTCTTTCTGTGTCTGGTCTCTTCTCTTTAAAGCATTTTGGATAAAAAGAGATCATAAAAGGATCTCTGAGAATGGTTGCCATTCTTACCTCAGATGAAAAATGGAAGAGATAGGTTAGCTCTTTGTACACAATGGTATTTAAGAAAATTATATTTTTGATAAATTCAGTACACATAAATGAGTCAAAAACAAAACTGTACTTTCAGCAAATTCAATGGAAGTTTAAAAAAAAATCTCGGCATAACAATGCTGAGTTTTTGTGACCTTGGAGATCTAATAGAGATGGCAAATCATTGTACTCCTCCCCTCCAGGCTCCATTAATGTTGATCCACCCTCAGGAATTTTTTGAGCAGCCCCTCACAGCTTTATTGTTTATTGGTCTCCTTGGCGGCAGGTGTCTGCTAATCAAAGGCTTAAGAAGGTGTGGGGTTTAGGAGTCGGCCCTGACTGGAAGGAAAACTTTCCATTCAGCCTTGGGCAACAATATTGGAACTTTTTTGAATGTTGTAATCAACTCTGTGCCAAGTGGGGCCCAAGCTCCCCCTACACAGCCCCAGGAATCCAAAGAAAGAAGTGTTTTCAATTCTCTTCAGAACGTCTGATCTCACACACGGCAGACCAAATAAAAACAGTCTGGGCCAATTGTGCCTTCTCCTACCCCCCATCTATTGTGGAATCCGCCTGGGAGAAACTTAGGAAAGCTGGCCTAGGGCCAGCACTGGCCTTCTATGGAGGCAGAAAAATTCCCTTGCCTTCCCTTTATGGACAGTCTGGAACAACGAAGGAAGAGCCCCTACTTCAGATATTGCATAGAGAGGGGTAACTGTGGGGGAAAAGCAGGCTCTAGGATGCTGTAACTGGTATATCAAAACCTAGAAAGTTCTAACATCTCAAGTTGGCATTTGATGTGTACTTACTATTTTGTTACCTTTTTTCCTTATCAAGTAGCCTGGGAATGGCTAAAGTTGCTTATAAATTCAACTGGCCCGGGACTGACTATCAGTCCCAGGAATCCACTACTTATTGACTATAACATGGACAATGTATTGCACAAACCAGCACTCTCATTCCGTGTCTCCTAATAGCTAGCTATGTGACCTTGGCGGGGTCCCTCCAAACTTAATTTCCCCATCATAAAAATGAAGAAGTTGCACTAAAAGATCCCAACTACCACCGGAAGTCTAGTAATTTAAGTCAATTCTGGGATTCTGGATTTTCAAAATACCCAAGTGGGATGAGACAGTTGAAAATTATTGTCTACTCCATTCCCCCTCCCTTACCAAATTCAACAGGTTTGGGCCATAGCTCTAGCAAGCCTTTTTCTTGGGAGTCTCCTTGCCCTGAGAAGAAGGAGGGGAGGAGCAGGTAAGGCAATGCCAAGTCCACAGTAAAAGTCCAGGTGACCATATGAAAAGCAAGAACAGCTCAAAACTGCAGATTCCCAGGTCAGACATGTCAATTTATAAGCTAATAACAGGGTAACAGGAAGTTTTTCCTAAGAATTTTACCAAGCAAACCTTGCCAGGTAAACAAAGGGTACCTTGGACAACATGGTCCAAGAATGCCAGAAGCAGGGTTCAGGGCTCAGCTCACGTATCCTGAGCATATTAAGACAGCAGCAAAAGTTCCAGTGGAGGGGAATTAAGGAACATTAGGCTGGGAAAGTTCTTGGGGACAGAACTATAGAAGGAAATACACTTACACAGTCAACAAGAAAAAAAATGGAAAACTCTTTTATGCTGCAGAGTTATCAAGTACAAAAAGAGATGATGTCAGAGGACTAAATAAACCACCAACAAACATTGAAATGATGACTCTTGAAAACTGAAACTCCTTTCAGGACAAAATGAGCAAAAGATTAAAAGGCTAATCACAAAATTTCAGGTAAGGTCATTGTTTTGTAGAGAAAACAATTGGGAGAGTACAATGGAATTGTAACGTTGTAAAGAATCACATATAATTTTTTTTGTCCCTAAGATAGAATTATCCCCACCTAAACCTGTTGGGGGTAAGAAAATGAGGGAGAATACAGCGGAGTTCTGCGCAATGTAGAAAAACAGACCATTTCCATTCTCAAAATATTCTGGTCTGAGTTTGTTAAAATAATACTAAATTAAAAATGGACAAGGCTAAACGTAAACTTATGTTTTGTGTTGATGGCACTAAATAAACAGATTTGAGTTAATTCTCCCTTTTTAACTAGTTGGTTGGTATTATATAGATGCAGCCAGCATCTAATATGCTTTCAATTGTGTCCTCGGTCCTCAAGACCCTGGGGGTCTGAGATCTCAGCCAACTTTGCAATTTAATCTAAAACCCAAAGCAGTTCAGATTCCAAGTAACCTGTTACCCTCTGCTAGCAAAACATCACTTGTGGTTTGAAAAATACCATTTTTAATAACCCCTTTTCAGTTTCCTGGCAGGCCCCCAGCTTTATTTCAAAGTTGATTTTCCCCAGTGAGAGTACAGCTGGAGGAATCCAGAAGTGCACCGTGCCGTGCTCCCGCTAGCTGGGGCTGTAAAGACCTCGCTCTGGAGCAACGAAGAAGGGGGTGGGCACTAGAGGCAGGTTGGGGACAGGCAGGATATGGCTCCCAGAGAAACAGCCTCAGCTCAGGCCTTCCCAGACACAAAGTAATGCAAAGCACTTAACGGTGAGGAACTGAATACAAATTAATTTTTAAATTGTATCATTTTGGTTTATTTTTCATTAAATTTGATTAAAAGAAACCATTATAATTTGGCCGGCTTCTGACTGTCATTTCTTTTTCATCTTTTTAATTGACGCTTTTTTCCATTTTTTTCATTGACACTTCAGATGTGACACAACCAGATGTCAAAACAAATAAATCTCTAAAGAGAGGCACTGGAGGTAGGGAAGGAGAACCAGGGTCTCTTCACGCAGGTTCGGACGAAACTCACCTTAAACTCCAAGACAGTAGCCTCGCAGCTCTGAATTTGTTCTTGTGTTTCTTGCCCAGGACTAGAGAAGTTGGGGTTGCCAATAAAATGACCACTTTGCTCAAAATGTTTCATTTAAACTCCAAGTCTTCTTAAAACAGCAGAGTAGGATTCTAGCCAAAAAGCACTTTCTAGTACAAACACTAGTGCATTTTTACAAGGCAGGTAAAGCCCAAAATTATGTTGCTAATTAATTTTATATTTCCTCCAGCTACCTAAAACCAACTGCAACCCAACATTCCCCAATTGGGATTTTGCCAAGTATTCAGATAATGCCATTTATACACCATGCCAATAGCTGAGGTCATGCTTTCTGTCTAACGGGAGAAAAGAGAGAAAAAATAAATAGGAAAGGATTCAAGGAAAGTACGCATTAGGGACTAGGGAGAAATGAGAGGAAAGAGGCAAGGTAAAAATCTTCATGTAGCAATGAAGCCCAGACCTACATGCCAGAAGAACGCGAGGAGGCTTTGTGTTTCTGTGATTTGGAGAAAAAAAGTAAAGTGAAACAGGAGAAAGCAGTGATTGTAGGGAATAGTAGAGAAATAACTATTTGACCTCAAAGAAATAAACCCTCCTCTCAAAAATGTGAAAAAGGGAAAATCCTTACATCTTGCATCATGGCTAATGGAAATGCTTTGTGTCATCTGCATGCCAGGAATTTGAATTGCTTGCTACTTGACTTGGAATTCAGTAATAATAAGTGAAGTTGTTTACCTATATAAATTCAAATTCTGAAGACCGAAAGGAACATACAGAAGTCCCAATATCCTGATATTAGAGCTGGAAAAGACCTTGGATTTCATCAAATCTAACTCTTCCTATTTTAGAGGTGAGAAAACTGAGACCCCAGATGGCAACAAAACACAGTCGAATGCAGTAAGTTAGTAGCAGAGTAAAGGTTAGAACAGAGATCCAGTAGGCTGGTTCACAAATATCAGTTCATTACAAACATTTCACTGATCTAAAGGAAAAAATGACAAAAATCAGTGTGATGATTGTTTTATAAACCCAAAATTATAAATAAAGAGCAAAGTAAAAGATAATAAAATGTAGCAAGACAGATTTTTCTCAAAGGGGAAAGGGATTAAAAGATGGAGAGAGGAGGTGGGAGGGAAGGGAAAGGGGGTGAAAAAAGGAATTATTGTATACATATACCAAAAAAGGAAGGAGATCAAGAGATGGGTGGAGGATGGAGGGAGGGAAGGGAAAGAGGATGAAAAAGAAAAAGAATTGTGATGTAGTATGTACATATAGCAACGCTCCACAGGGAATGTAAACATTATGCACTGTGAACGTGCTAATAAAAAGGAAAAAAACTTAACTCTTTTAATTGATACTATATACTTTTCATTTTTTTGATGTTAAAACGTCCCTTCCTTTATGATACAAGATAACCACATAGTAATTGTTGTTTTGCAGTGTCCTCAATTAGCAAAGTAATAACCTTTCAGACTTATGTGATGCCTCAATTATTTGGGGGAAATTTTTGGTTGGCAAAAACCACTAGTCTAGTCTAATTCCTGGAAGATATCATCACTCAGTTGAAGGTCTCTTATGATCCTAAGAGTTTTTGAACCCACTGAATATGCCACTCAAGTGTCTAGCAGTGAACAATTAATGTATCTGAAATAAGATGGTTTGTCTGGGATGTGGGGTGGAGGTCAAACTAGAAAACTAAGCACACGGAAGAACATGCAGAAACAAACTGTCTTGTGATCAATACTTCATCCTGTTTTTTGTTGGTAATTTGAAATTACTATTATATCCTGATTTAATAGGCAATAGTTCTTCTACTATATATTGATATTTTTCATTCGCAGCTTGACTCAAATTTTCATCACATGGAAAAAGTCAACGGTGAATTTCTGTGAGGTAGGCTCATTGTAAAGAACAAGTTCAGAGAGTCTAAATGACTTGCCTAAAATCACTTTTTCATATCGGGTTCAGCCAGGAATAAATCTTAGAACTTCATTCTGCATCTCATAATCCTTCTTCAGGTCTACATTTCCATTCTGTGTGCAGTTAACTCGCTTACTGCATATAACCGATCATCAGCTGGAAAATGACATTGTGATATGTGCTATCTGCCCACAAAGCACTCAGCATCACTACTCTAGGTGCCAAGCCCACAAAGCACCAAGCTCCAAAACCCAGGAGGATCGCAAAGTTACCAGGTGTATAGAGGCCCCTGGCTCGTGGCTACCCAATGATGTGATTTGCGGAAGCTATTTGTCCCAATAGCCTTATCACTGTAGCCACCTGTTGCTATTACTTCTAGCCAGATAAAAGCCAGAAAAGTGAAGCTATGTGTCAAAATGCACACCCAAGAATCATGAAACTTTCAGTGATTCTCACTAAGATGACTTGACTAATGGATTTTGTTGGAAAAATGTTTCTTCCACCACACTCCAGGACTCAATCTATATTAAATCTGATCATCTAAATGGATTTTAACATCATCCTAAACCATGCAGGTACAAAAATTACTAACAACAAAAAACACAATATATACCAACTCCAAATTCAAATGCCTTCAAGATTCCTGCTATTTGGAATTGCCACCATTTGGGACTGTTGCTATACAAGATTCTAGCTGTTTGAGAAAAATCTCCATCTCTGTACCCCTTTACATGGACAAGAATAACATGTTTTTAAAGCAAATGGATGGCTAACAACTTCCAGGACCCTGATTCAACACAGTACTGAGAGGAACTATCTAGTAATCACTTAGCTGTGGCCCACTCAGAAACTGCCTTTATTCATAATACGTGACATTTGAAAAAGAAACTGGTAGCTCTCTCTGGAAAGGCAAAAGCCCAATACTGATCTTAGACCTAGCCCATTGATAAATGTTTATCTCTTAGACCTTGGTAAAGTGAAACTAGGCTCAGGAGCTTTGGATAAAATAGATTCCCAGACTCAGATCGCAAACAGTTGATGTGGTGGTAATAAGGCACTTAAATATCTGTCTGCTTTTGTTGCAATAGCAGGTCCTTTTCATTCCCTTCAACAGTTCTCAAATGTCACTGCAGACAGCCACATTTTGTGGGTGCTTCTCTATCACTTAGCTGTGGCCCACTCAGACACCTAACCAAAGAAAGTGAATCACTCACTTATCGCTCCCAAACTTTTTTTAACATGGTGGATTTTTCACTTTCCTTTTTTTTTCCTTTCTCCTTTGTCTTTCTCATATATTTTACACATTAGGATTTTTTCATTTTATCTTTTATAGTGTTTAGGTATTGGGTTTTTCCCTTTCCTTTTTCTAGGTATTCAATTTTTCCTATCTATGTTGTATTTTTAGAGCAGTTTCTTTTTCTGTCTACAAGAATTTATTTTTCTGTGTATGTTTTAGGATATTTGGGTTTGGTTTTGCTCTGTTGTTTCAGGTTTTAGAAGTTTTTTGTTTGTTTCTTGTTTGCTTGTAGTTCTTGGTGTTATTTTTTCTTTGTAAAAGTTATTTGTGTGTTCTCTGGACTGTTTTGCTTTTTGTATTTTTGTTTATCACGAGTGTTTGCTTTGCTGAATTTGGAGTTTTAGTTTTTTTCTTTTAGGGGTTTTGTTAAGGGTTGGGGCTTTTTTTAGATGTTTTCAGAATTTAGGGCAAAGCTGCATTTTCACCTTCCTATATGGTTTTCTTTAATTTTTACTTTTATCTTTTATCTTAAATGTATCATGTTTCCCTTTTGCCTTTCCTCTTTTAATCTTTTAAATAATATATTTATTTTAGAATAGTTCTGATTTACAGAAAAGTTGTGAAGATATTACAAAGGATTCAATGCTTAATACTAATTTCCCTATTATTACACCTTTCATTACTTTTATATATTTCCTGCAATCAAAAAGCCATGTATGCATTATTTTATAACTTGCAAGGTTTAACCGAAGTCCGTACTTTATTCAGATTTCCTTAGTTCTTACCTAACATTCTTTCTCTTGTCCATGGATCACATGCAGATACCATATTATATTTAGTTGTCTTATCTCCTTAAGCTCTTCTCGACTGCACAGTCTCTTGGACTGTTGTTATTTTTGATGACCTTGAAAGCTCTGAGGAGTATTAGTCAGGTATTTTGTAGAACGTCCCTCAACTGGGACTTTTCCAATTGTTTTTTCTCACGATTAAACTGAAGTCACGAGTCTTGGAGAAGAAAACCACAGGGGTGAAGTACTCTTCTAATCACATCAAAACAAGGGTACATACTATCAACATGACTTATCACCATGTATGTTAACTTTGGCCACCTGGATAAAAGGGGTTTGCCAAGTTTTTTCGACTGTGAAGTACATTTTCTTATTTCCTGTACTGTACTCTCTGTAATCAAGTCATTAGGTCCAGTTTATTCTTGGTAAGGATTAAGCTCTACCTCATGGGAGGTGGCAGCCAAATAACTTATTGGGAATCCATACCATGTTATTTATTTTGTTGCTTTAATTGATCAACTTTGGCCATTGGGAGTTCTCAGACTGATTCTGTGTTCCTTTAACATGCCCCCTTCCTTGTATTTTTTCACTCATTTGCCTTTCTAAAATTGTTTCCTCTAATTTTCTTCATTTCATTTCAATTTTCTTTCTTCTATTCTCTCTCCTTCATTTTTTCTATCAGGCATACTATTTTCTCCTTCCCTCCTTCTTCTTTTTATGCTCCTACCTATGCTTTTAAAATGATTTTCTCCTTTTCCATGTCTTTTTATCTTGACTTTTATATAATACTTTATGTACTGAATGTTTAAAATATATACCACCTCATTGGTATATTATACAAAACTAGTAAAACAATATAAAAATGCAAAAAGAATACTAGACCATCATTCACACTCTATCAGACTCAGTATGTCTATCAATGGTGACCTATTTGATTTCATACTCCTGTAAGGCTCTGTGTTCCCTCCCCAGGAATGAGCAAAGGTCCCTGTGTGATAATCGCTGAGAGCTGGTTATCTAACTCAACAACTCTGATCCCCCAACTGTCACAGTGATTAAACTAAAAATTTGCTGGAATGTCAGAACAGTGATTCTATTTTAATGTCTTTCTTATATTGAAATTTAGGCATTAAAATCACCTTGGCTGGCTGAATTAAGGAGATGTATCCTGCAAAGCGCTTTCCTAGGATTTCTTTTCACCTAGTGTTACCAATTTTTGACCCTAAATTAGGACTTTTCCTTCCTTGTAGCACTGGGGAAACAATTACAAGATGCAGCACTGACCAAGCACTGAAGGAGACTTTTATTCTTAGCCAAGAATAGGAGAAGAGAGAGATAAACTCGCAAATCAACTTTTCCTTCATCAGAGGTGAAGGACACAGAGTAAAAGAAATGAGAGGAGTGGTAGACTAATAAGGGGAAGAAAATGTCATGCCTTTCTTGGGAATGGGTGGAAATTTTCCAAGAATGCAGGCACCACTTCATTTTACTCCTTTTCTGGTTCTTTCTGGTCATCATCATGGATATTATCAACTGTCATGGAACTGGGGTTGGGGATCGTTTAGTATGCAGATGGATTATAATTGAGGCAAAGGTTATCTAGTGGTCACTCTTACAGCCATCTTAGTTCCAACCACTTTCTGTTGTTAACTGACCTGAAGAGGAACCTCTGGCCTGCATGCATCCTGTACTCAATGATAAATAATCCTCACTCTCTTACTTTCACTCCTTATTCTCGAAGGATGCCGAAGGGTGATGTGATGGTCTGGCTTCTGAAACTTCTTGCAGCTGAATTTGGGCATCAATAGGGCCCACTAGAGAAATGAAAATTTCCCTAGCTAATCTTAAATAGGTTTTGTAACTGATAGTAGGACTAGTTCATATGTTTGAGTGACTATCATTTGTAACTTAATGGCCTCCAGGCTTTTATTTAACAATGAGATCAAATACTTGAAGATGAATGGGTCAATGAATGGGAGGAACAGGATAGCTATTAGGGGACACAAAGAGGTAAAACAAGCTAAGCACAGTGTTGCACATGTATAATTCCACTGCATGGAAGGATGAGGTGGGAAGAATGAAAGGTAGAGGCCAGCCTAGGCAATTTAGTGACTTAGCAAGACCCTATCTTGAAATAAAAATTTTAAAAACTGCTGGGAGTGTAGCTCAGTGCTCCCCGGGTTCAATCCCAAGTACCAAAAAGTAATGGTTAGTAGGGCTTCTTTAATCATTCCAACTATCTTGAGTGGAAATGGCTGCAGTTTGATCATGGAGTCATACGGATTTTTCTAAAAGCCCATGGGCTCATTTCTTATGACTCTACTGGCATTTATATAAAAATAACAGAGTATGATGATCATTTATCATTGTTTCTGTGCCATGTTACTTTAAAAAGAAGCAATATGTTTAATCTTAGAGTAAGAAGAATCATTATAAACCATAGGGCAGAGCACAAAAAGGAACATACCCTGATACAAAGCCAAATAAAGATATCTACATATGCTCCTAATGTGACCACTGGATGTTCTAGATATAAATCATAACAGGCTTAAAGATACACCCCTGAAAGAGCCAGTGGAACTGTAAATTTGGACTTCTTATGGCTGACTAGCTCTGCACTGTTTATGGTTTATATGTGGATGCCTGCCCCCCTCCCCACCAAAGCCTCATATATGACAAGTGGGGCTTTTGCAAGTTGATTCGATTATTGGGGCATTATAGCTGACTTGCCGTTAGGAGATGGTGTCTGGCTGGAAGAGGCAGGCCAGCAGGGGCATGACCCAGAAAGATGTATCTCCCTCCCTAGCTCTGCCCTCCTCTCTCTGCTTCTCTTCTGCCTTGCTGAGAGCAGCTCTCCTGAGCTGCCCTCCGCCATGCGCTTGGGCCGAGCCATCCAGCCTTGGAGCCAGCCGACTGCAGACTGAAACTCTACAAACTGTGAGCCAAAATAAACCTTTCCTCTTTTAAATTGCAGGTGTTGGTATTGTGTCTCAGCAACAAGAAAAATGACTAAGACAGCACCCTACCTCAAAGCCCATATCATTTTGTACTCCTCTGTTCTGATCATTTATTAGTACATGAAATCAAATATGTTAAATGTGGGATAGAGAAGTGGGCCAGGGAACTTACTGTATTGATAATTAACCCTTCAGTCATTACACAGATTTATTAACACGAATGAGAGTTTATTTAATGCCTTCTCCTGATGCAGCCAAGTGTCACTGGGGAGTCACATTAGACTTAGAGTACTTGGTGCACTAAATGGCGCAGAAAGGCCCAGCACAAAGGTGCCTAAGTCACACTCTGGCAGGCTTACTACCCTTTGTGCTAGTTAAGATGCCACGGATGTTGCTAGAAACTGCTGGGATGTGTCGGCTTTTCTCCCTGGACACTGTGACCATTGATGACTTTCCTTTTGCTGTTTGTTTGTTTATTTATCTGTTTGTTTGAATACTAGAGATTAAACTCAGGACCTTGTGCACGCTAGGCAGGTGCTCTAGCAGTGAGCTACAAAGGATTATCACTGAGTTGTCCTGACTGGTTTGGAACTTCTGATCCTCCTACCTCAGCTTCTCAAGCAGGCGAGATCACAGATGTGCACATGGCCAGCCTTTCCAGAGATCTTCCAACAGCTGGCACAATATTTGGAGCCCAAACTCGGGCCCAGTCTAGCTCTATCTCTAGTCGCTTTTCTTCACTGAAGGCTCCAGGAACTCCGTTATTCTTTTCTCTCTGCTTTAAATTACAATCAATTACCCATCTTTTTTGGGCTTCCTCTCACCCCTAAAGTGGAACATGCTAAAAGAAGCTAAAACTACGCATATTGTCTTTTAATTAAGACCACCAAGTAATAGTGATAGGATATAATGATGAGCCTTTCTGTACCTACCAAAAATCAAAATAACAATGATTCTTTGTCACAATGGTTAACAATAAAAGTGGCCTCAGTCTGAGGTTGAACAGGCAGTTGCCAAGCAGCTCTCCTTATATATTTTGTATATAAGGTTATGGTGGTCTTGGTACAAGTTTGTGATCTAAAATGATTCTTTTTTGTTCTTGTCTTGTCTTTTCTTTCTCCTAAGCCAGGGTCTTGCTATGTAGTCCAAGCCAGCCTTGAACTCACTATGTAGCTCAGATTGGCCTCAAACTCATAATCCTACCTCAGTCTCCCAAGTGCTAGGAGTACAGGTATGTACCACCACTACCAGTCGGCTAAATATTATCAGGCAATCGTGCATAAGGACCTTTTTTTTTTTTTTGGAACACCTGGCTCTAGTTATTTGTGTAAAGTTGACTCTAGTAAAAAGAATCACAGCCTTTCCCTTTTAATTGTCCACGAATGATCTGCTCTTTGGCTTTTCTTCTGCCTCTATTATTACATTTGTCTTTGATTATTCTTCCCTGCTAGGCATTCAGGCCTTCATGTAAACCACAAATAAACCTTTCCCTTCCTATTATTAAGGTCAGCCAAGGCACCCCAAGGGTTACTATTAAAGTCTTGTGAGGAGACTCTTGGCTCCTTCAGTCTTGTCCCGCTATAAGGTGTGCCATCTACCAGGAAGAGTCAGAGTCTCATTGACCACTTGACTTCCTTTGGAAGCACTGGGGACATTCCCCTCCCCAATGACTCACTCTTTGCATGCACTTGGTGGCTCCAAGTCTCTAGGGTGCTCACAACCCCCCTGATCTGAAGGTCAAATGACTTACCAGAGGTGCAAGGCCCATTTAAAGGAGTTCCATTGTCCCTTTGGTCATAGCTCACCTTGCAGGCCAATGGCCTTTAAAATGCTGACTGTCCTCTTTGCCCTCTCATCCTTCTGGGCTTTGACCTCCAAGCCTCAGTTGTGGAGCACCCAGAAGCCAGTTCTAAAAGTCTCAAAGTGGGAGTGAGGGATTTGTATTTTGGCCTCTGCAATTTTTAACAGACAGTGAGGGCACTTGAGATATAAGTTGAAACTAGCGGACAGTTGCCTCTTACACTGATGAGTGTCAGCATTAGTATTGGGAATCAGTGCCATTACCTATTTAGCCAAATTTGAGCAACAAAAGAGGTTTCGGAGTGGTTCTGAAGCCAAGCTTACCCAGAATCCATTGTTAAATTCAATCCTGTCTACCCTATAGACAAAATCTTACATCGGAAAACACTGGACCAAAATATTTTGTTAGAAGTGATACTTCTGCAGAATGTTAACTAAGTTTTACAATGAAAAACAAAACCAACAAGAGTAAAACAGTGATTGTACACTATACTTGAACCAAAAACATTTTTGTAATAACACCAACATATATTTGATATCTATTCCATCTCTACACAAACCCATAATTTTCATCAACTCAATCACAAATAAAATCTTTTACAAGTTCCATTTCTTTTCAAATCTCTGTATGACGTTTTAATCATCTTTTACAATTTCTATAAACTCTTACTCAGTTTTGTATTATAGCTCTCTTTCCTATTTTTAATCAGCCATCTTTGGGACAAAAATTTACCTTTCTAAGCAGAATTTTAAATTGGCTTAATTTTAGCTCAATTTGGGGAGCCGTCTTAACACAGAGCAGCCAAGAGCAGACTCCTATCCTAGATGAGGCTGGCTTTTTGACAAATCTTAAAGGCTTTTTTTTATGTTAATCCTTGCCCCTTCTCTAAATATCATTTTATTTAGAAGTATAACAAAGTAAAGTTCTCATATATTGTTTTCCAAGTCTATTTGAGGATCAGTTAACATAATATCACATTTGAAACATGAATCAAACAGAAAGCCTAAGAGAGGTCTTCATTTCCTTTCTTTGCAGAAAAAGTAGCGAAAACTTTCCATGTTTTAAAGTTGTTAACTTTTAAAAGCAATCAAGTTCTCCTCATTACAAAAATACATTTATAGTCCCTTCCCAGTACAAAGAATAATATAATCCTCCATACAGAACTTATACAAAATACTGACATAAGTAAATTCCCATCTAATTTTGCTATTTTGACATTTTTCTTTTGTCTTGTAAGAATGAATGAAAAATTTTTAAAAGTTGATGTGGTTTTCCAAGTAAAATATACTTGTTTACAGACGTACTTCCCAGGTGACTAATTCCCAATATTTTTAGCTGTCAGAGTGGCACTGCTTGAAGTGCACTGTGTTTGTGCAAAGATGATACAATTAGGAGCACACAAACATAAACCTATAAAAGTCTATCGCCACAAACAATTTTACTTCAGAAGATACCAGTTGGGTACAGTGCTCTCAAGCTTTGCATTCATACACTCGGGGAACACAAATGCACTTTACCATGCAAAGTAGCCAATGGTAATTAGCACCACCAATATGTGGAAATCCTTGTTACATACATCAATTTAGCTTTCTTTTTCTTTCTTTTTTTTTGAATGGTACTGGGGATCCATCCCAGGGCTTTGTGCATGCTTGGCAATTGGTCTGCCACTGAGCTACATTCCCAGCCCTACTTATTTTATGAGACAAGGTCTCATTAAGTTGAATTTAAGATCCACCTACCTCAGCCTCCCCAGTGGCTGGGATCACAGGTGTGCACCACTGCACCCCATAACCTTTTACTTTTCAAGTAAAATTCTGACTCCATGGCTCAGTAGGATAACAAAAATTATGTTGTTTTGTTTCGAACAGATCTATGTAGGTTAAATTAATAGCTTTCCCTATTTTTCTTAGTCTGCAGAAGACATTCTTAAAAATGGAAATTTCTTTAAATGGTCAGCAAGCATGTCAGAAATTCTTACCTTTCTTTTCTTTTGCCATGCTGGGGACGAACCCAGGGCCCAGCAGCTAGATCCCCAGACATTGCTGAGATCATAGGCAAGTGCCGCCATGCTGGGCTAGAAAGACATGCTTCAAAAACCTGTTTAGTTTGATAAGTTGTTTTAATCTAATTTGTTTTCTAACCAGATGCAGCCCTTTAATGAGCAGGGCAAACAGCATTTTCAATGCACACCCAATCTAGGAAAGCCTCCCTTGAGCCTTCTGAAATATTTCCTTCCTATTTTTTGTGTTTAGAGACAGGGTCTCACTGTGTAGTTCAGGCTGGCCTTAAACTCACTACGCTGCCCAGGCTGGCCTTGAATTTGCGGTGATCCTCCTGACTCATCCAGCATGCCCAGCCCTTCCTGTTTTAATTTACTGTAGGTTTCAGTCATTTTAGAAAGTGCTTGCACTAAATTTTAAAACATTTTCTATTGTACAAGCTGTTTTCAGGACTCATTTTGTAAGAGGCTTATTTGACGGCTAGAGCAAGAGTCAGTGAAATAAATTTCTAATAAGACTGCTCCTTCAAAGGTCAGATTAATCTTTTAGCCCCTACCATTGTCACAGAATCAAATTGATAACAAAACACATTAAACAATTACATTAAGCCGGATCAGGTCAGAGCCAATAGATAGGGATGAATAATAAGGTCTCTCCAAATCATTCCCCTCAGGGAAGGAAAGTGCTTAATGAAAGAAGCAAACATAGAAACTGGACAGCAAGAGGAGAAGGTATAATCAGTAAAGACAGAGGGATGATCTTGCAGAATAGGAACCACCTGAAAGGAACACTGAACACTGAAAGGAAAGGTGCAGTCCAGAGACCTGAGGCTCAGACAGATTATAAGATAGTTTCCTTTTAGTCTTGGAGACAGAGTGCTGAAAAGGGACAAAAGAGATGATCGTGGTTAAGACAGGATGTGCAGTTACCAGGTCCAGACCTCAATGTTGGAAGGTCCTCACAGGATCACTGGCTCCCAGGCCCCTGTTAGGAGACCTGGTTTCCAGAAGAGTTCTCTCTCAGATTTTCAGAAGGGAGACCCCCAAGGCCTTGGGAGAAGGGGCAGTCTCACAAAGATTTCAGAAGGTAACTACCCCAAAGATCAGGTGTCCTTCACAGTCCATGTCTTTCCAGGCAAATCTCCCTGCCTCACTTACAGCAATACCAGAAAACAGAAAAAATCAACACCCAAAAGTTCCTTCACTGTCGATTACTAATTTTTTATTCACAAAAAACGGTTCTCCAGTTCAGAAGATGGCTAATCATGGATCATACTATGTCCCATTAGGGATACCAAATCTGTTTCAGTTATGAATTTTTTTAATCCCAAACTGGGTCCCATTTCCCTCTCAAAATCCCCACCACCACCATTAGGGATAAGGAGGTTATAGATATAAGGATAAAAATGGGAGAGGGGATGGGCTAATAAAGGAAAGGAATATTTATGTTTTTTCTAGGAATGGGCAGAGATTTTGCAGGAATTTGGGCACCATTTCTTTTTGCTCCTCTTAGGGTTCTTTCTGGTTATCCTCATAGATACTGCCAACTATGCCATTTGGCATGTAGACAGAATTATAATAAAGTTAAATGTTGTCTGGCAGTCACCCTGGTGGTCATCTTGATCCAGCTAGTCTGGGTTAGCCCACCTGAAGTCCACAGGCATCCCGCCCTCCACAATAAACCTGACTAGGGTGGGGTAATACTAGCAACAGAGCAGCGTATATACATATGTACTTGTATCACTAAGTTCTCTACCCCCAAGCTCAGGGACCTACTGGGAACCAGAAGTAAGAAGTGAGTGGGGGCCTAGGCATCTTAAGGAGGAAGACCTTGTAAAAATGAAATAGTTGTGTAGATAGAAGGTATGAATAGGAATCCAGAAGCTTCAGAACTCTGCTGACCTCTTTGAAGGCCCTGTTCTATCATCACTCTCTCATCTTAACTACCTCTTCACTGTCCAGATATATTTTCTGGGAAGTTGCTGTTCCAAGCGTAACCCAATGTGCAGCCAGGCTGGAAAGTAAAGCTAAGCCCCTAACAATTTTTAGGTTTTGTACTCCAGTTTTCCTTGGTGAAAAGGGAAATGATAATACTGGAGCCTTTTCTGACAAGTCCCAACAAATTCAGAAGTTAAGAGTTTATTTCGGATATAATTCTGTGTGGCAGCTGGGGGTGGGGAAAGAAAAACAGAGTGAATCAGATGACCTCCAGAAGCTCCTTGTGACGGTGTGAGTCAGTCGTCTGAGTGTTTCTGCTGTTGCTACAAATTAAGATAGACACCGGGAGCCAGACTCTGTGAGCTAGAACAAAACTGGATTACTTTTGGAGCCAGGGAGACAACATCATTCTAGATCATCTCAGAGCTGTCTATGAATCCCTTTCATGATCATCCCACCTGTTCACAAAATAATCCAGGGATGAAACTTTTTTAAAAAGACATCCCATCCTTCTAAGAAAGGAATCCCTTCCATCCCAGCCAGAGTTGTAATGCTGCTCCAGGCCCAGGACCCTGGCCGAGAGCAGTATTCTGCCTGGTAGATATCTACTCCAGTGGCAAAGAGATGTTCTTCCTGTGTTTTCCTTCCACTATATATTAGTCAAGGTCTTATACTAGCCCTGGGACTAAAGACCATGTGACTTTATCTTCCTTCAATATGGTATTAATTTTCACCAGGAAAAAAAAAAAAGCAAGCAGTTAATGGAAATCAGGCACTTAAGGTAATAAGAGGGACAGAGTTTTGCCTTAGGGCAAAACATAAGGGTTTGATTTTCCTAGAACTCTCAAGATGATTCTAAGGTCAGCAGCAAGTATGGGGGCAGCGCAACTACATGAGGTGAAGACCTCAACTCAAAACCTAGAGCCAGCAGAACCTATTGGTTCAAACTACAGCCTTCACACCGAGCTACATCCCCAGCCTTTTTTTTTTTTAATTTTGACACAGGGTCTTGCTAAGCCACTAAATTGCCCAAGCTGGGCTTCAACTTGCGATCTTCCTGCCTCATCTTCTTGGAGTGCTGGGATTAGAGGTGTGAACCACGTCTGACTCCGTACACTTAACTTCCTACTTTTTAACCCGGCAGCATCTGAAAATTTATGGTCTGTTTTAGGAGAGTTCTCAGTACCAAACCATAATTCCTCCTGGAGTTCCTAGCCACCTACCACTCCCATCTCCTCCTGGACCTTCAGAGATCTCTTTCCATCATTTGCTGCCTTAACTTCTGAATCTTCACCCCTTCCCTCTCTAATGGTTCTTTCTACTCTGCACAATATGCTGAGACCTCTCATCATTCAAGAAACAGTCCTCAATTTTGCCTCACTTTTTTGCGGCCTCTCATTTCTTTCTAACTAAATTTTTTAAATGAATAGTCTGTATTCATTGTCTTCACATCCTCTTTCCATACTTATGCCTCAACACACTGCAATTTGGTTCTTGTTCCTGGGTAGGTCCTCTCCTACCCGTTTGTAACTCAGTCAAAAAACTCATCAACCTACTGTAATCACCACTAGACCTAAGCGCCTCAAAAAATGAGGTGCTTACCTTACTTATGTATGCGGTCCCAGAGCTAGCACAGTGCTTGAGTGATAGGAGGTGCTCAATAAACGAATTACGTCACACTTACTGAACACCTCCTAGGAACCAAGCACTATATCGGCTCTGTTAGAATCCACATACTTGGACCCCAATCTGTCAGAACATCAAATACCCTTATTCAGGCAGAAACTTTCTCCCCTTAGTGAATATCAAGTTAGTACATTTAATTAAGCTACACAACTCCTGGTCTGGGTGTGGCCATGCTCGTAATAGTCATTGAAAATTTCTTGAACAAATGCCTGATATATGTCAGCAGACACAAAAGGACTAATTATGATGAAAGGACTAATTATGATGAGTTGCTATTGAAAAAGGCCACAGAGGAGCCTGTTCTGGATCTGATAACTTACATAAGGTTTTCCGGACTTTCAGATCCATTTCTGAACAGTCCTACGTGATGCCATTAATTTGTGACTCTATCTCAATATATCTGATAGTTTTGCTACTCCTGTTTGTGCCCTCTCCCTTTCCTTTATCTCCAACTTCTTTCTACTCTCTCCAGGCTTCTCCTGCACCTCTAAATAAGTGCATAAGTCTCTTCTAGTCACCAAATGAAGACATATTCTAGGGCTGGGGGTATAGTTGACCAGTGGAGGTCTTACTTACCAGGTGGAAGGCTCTGCATTCCATCCCCAGCACTGCAATTTTTTTTTCAGTCCTTGGGATCAAACTGAGGTCCTCCGTACTGAGCTACATCCCCAGGTTCTTTTTTTTTTTTTTTTTTGGTCTTTTATTTTGAGACAGAGTCTTGCCAAGTTGCTAAATTTCCCAGGCTAGGCTAGAACTTGTAATCCTCCTGCCTTAGTATCCAAGAGTGCTAGGATTACAGGCATGCACCAAGTCACTTGGCTAAAAATATTTTTAGGTAGGAAGAAATACCTGAATTAGAAACAATCTCTTGACACCAAAATCCCACTTTCCTAATACCTTTCCTTTCTCCACTAATCTTTTGCAAGAGTGCTTTACACCTGCCAACTCCATTTCAGTCTTTCCATTGACTCCCACACGAAGTGGTCAGAAAGGACAAGATACTCAAACACGGTGGTGCAGGCCTGTAATGCCAGCACTCTGGGAGGCTGAGGCAGAAAACACACAAGTTCAAGCCCAGGCTGGGCAACTTAACAACTTAGTGAAACCCTGTCTCAAAAGGAGTGGGGGTGAGGATGTTGGAATCCCTGGATTTAGGCCCCAGTACCACCACCACCAAAAACAAAAAACAAAAGATAAGAATATAGGTTAGAATGGTTGGGAAAAACCTTCATGAAAAAGTAAGGACATGGGACATTTTGTGATCAAAGTACAGGAGATGGAAATGCATTGGGGATATGAGGCTTTTTCTGTTCCTTTTGTTTGTTTTTTAAAAGTAAGAGACGTTTACTTTGGCTCCCATCTATCTTATTTTTAACCTGTTTTACAAATTACTTTTTTTGAAGTTTTGAAGTAGGTAACGTGTAGTATGATACACAGTTCGACAGGTGCAAAATGAAAATCAGTGTTCTCACTCCCACCAGGTTCCCCTCGCTGCAGGCAATCACCAATAAAAGTTTCTTGTGTGTACTTCCAGGGATACTGAAGGCATCTACAAATATTTACATATATAGAGTCTGTATTCACTGTCTTAGAAGACAATATCAGGAGAACTTACAGGCACCGGGGGGGGCAGTGTTAAAGAATTAGGGAATATCGTCTTCCCTCCAATATAGTCCAGTTTTGTTTCTATATGTATCTACTTGCCACCTCACCTACCCCACCATCTTCTAGGCCCTCATTACTTCTAAACTGCAAAATCAGAACAACTCCTTAGTTTTGGAGGGGTTGTTAAATATATTAGTGAAAATTAAATAAGAGGATTAATAATCAGCAAGTACTCAACAAATATTTCTTTCTCCTTTCCCCAGTATCTCCCTACTAACCTATTACCCTTAATCCATTCTGCACATTACATACTTGATTCATCTAAAGGATGCAGAATTCTTGAAATGTTTCTGTTTACCCTCTATCGATCTCAAGATAAGAGCATCGCAATGTAAAAATGTACCTGAGCTCTGAGGAAAGACACTAGAAATGTTCACCTATAGCCATCCCAAAGGAAAACCCCTCTCACTGCCTCACAAATACATTGCCTTTACAATCTAGGATAACTTCCCTGACACTTGAGGGTTAAGAAAGCCTTGAATAAACTTCACTTCACTCTCAAATAAATTTCTTTTCTGTTTTTTTTTTTTTTTTTTTTTTTTTTTAGATAGGGTCTCCCTATGCAGTTCAGGCTGGTCTTGAAGTCACTGTGTAGTCCAGACTGGCGTCAAACTCCCTTCCATCCTCCTGGCTCGGCATCCTGAGTGTCGGGATTATAGGAGTGAGCTACCACACCAAGTTTAAATTTCTTTATTCTCAACTAGATTTACTTGTGTACGTATACTTGTAGCATAATTTAATTTTTATCATACATGCCTATATAATCTGCTTTTTTTTCATGGAATAACAAATATTTTCCCATGTCGTTAGCTGTTCTTTAAAAGTATTTTTAAGGGTTTTCTAAGTCTTTCGTCCATTTTCCATCTATGATATATTCATTTCCCTCTTATTAGACATACCTACATTGATTTCCATTTCTGAGTTTTACAGATGATGTTCCATTGAAGGGATACAAATCACGTTAACCTCTGTTTCTTCAGGAGACACTGTTAGAAGTTAAGTTTTCAAGTCCTGCACTATTAACATTTTTAGAGGTGTTGATACAGACCACCAAACTCTCCAGTACAGATTTAATCTACTGGCAGCAGAGAAGAATGACCATCTCATCACATGCTGAACAGTGTAGGGTATTACACTTTTTGCTTTCTAATATGAGAGTCAAGGATAATGGCATGACATTGCAACTTTGATTTGATTTCTTTCATTACTAGTAAAACAGAAGAGTTTTTAAATGATGTTAGTATGAATGGTTTGTTTTTCCTTTTCCATGAATAACCTATATATTTCCTTTGCCTATATTTTTGGTTGAGATTTGCTATTCTTCTTCTCAAGTCATGCGTATTTTTATATCTTCAGCATGTTAGATGATAATCATAATCATATACAGTCAAGACTTGATAATCACAATAGATATGTTTTATAAAATCACACTAATGTGGAATAGTGAATACTGAATTATTGCTTCCAAAGAAATAGACTTTGTTTCCTGGGAGACTCCAGTCACATTTTCACCAACCAATCAATACAGAACCTTGTTTATGTGTGTTTCTGTTTAAAGATAACTCATAGATCCAGGTGTGTGCCTGTAATCCCAACACTCTGGGAGGTGAGTCAGGACAATCACAAGTTTGAGCCCAGCCCAGGCAATTCAGATTTAGGAAGAGCCTGCCTCAAAACAAAAACAAAAAAAAAGACTGAGGAGGTAACTCAGCGTGAAGGCCTTGGACTCAATTCCCAGTACCATAAAATAAAAGAAAAATAAAAAATTAAAGATACCTTATTTAATGTATATGGTTGGTTCATTAATATTGAAATTATGCTTAACAGGGCTATAAGTCACGCCTGCAGCATCGCTAACACATGTAGCTTCCCTGTAACACATATTACAGCCTTCGAGAGCTGGGGAACACTAAGATAGCACCATACTTCGGAGACCATTTTCAGGAAAATCAACAAAAATGTGGGAAAATGGCATGAAACAGGACCAGGAAAAGGTCACTTATTTATCATATGATAGCTGAAAAGAAAGGGCAGAGCTGGAACCAGAAGTGGTGACTCACCCCTGTCTTC
>PVJO010010365.1:0-34226 GCA_004026905.1 Hystrix cristata
GAATAGGAAGAACCCTCGAAGACATAGGGGTAGGAAAAAAATTTATGAACAGAACCCAGACTGCACAGGAAACAATACAAAGAATCAGTGCTTGGGACCACATGCTATTAAAAAGCTTTTGCACCGCAAAAGAAATCACCAATAGAGTAGGGCGAAAACCCACAGACTGGGAAAAAATTTTTGCTAGCTATCCATCAGAAAAAGGTCTAACATCTAGAATATATAAAGAACTCAAAAAAATTAAACCTCCCAAATTTAAAGACCCAATCCAAAAATGGGCAACTGAAATGAATAAACGTTTCTCACATGAAGAAATAAAAATGGCAAATAAATATATGAAGAAATGTTCAACATCACTAGTCATTCGAGAGATGCAAATCAAAACAACGTTAAGATTCCACCTCACTCCAGAAAGAACTGCGTATATGGAAAAATCATCCAATAACAAATGCTGGCGGGGCTGTGGGGAAAAAGGAACACTCCTCCACTGTTGGTGGGAATGTAGACTGGTCCAGCCACTGTGGAAATCAATATGGAGATTCCTCAAAAAACTACAACTGGAGGTTCCATTTGACCGAGCTATTCCCCTACTGGGGATCTTCCCAGAAGAATTAAAATCGTCATACCACAAGGACATATGCACCACCATGTTCATAGCAGCACAATTTGTAATAGCTAAGTCTTGGAAACAACTTAAATGCCCAACAACCAACGAATGGCTAAAGAAAATGTGGTTTTTCTACACAATGGAGTACTACACTGCCATAGAAAAGGATAAACTAGAGTCGTTCGTATATAAATGGATGTTTCTTGAGAACATACTCTTAAGTGAAATAAATCAGACACTCATGAACACACATCAAATTGTTTCTCTGATATGAGAAACCATAACTGTAAGTAAGGACAAAGAGGTGTAATAGATATTATATAAAAGGAGGATGGTGTGCAGAGGAGAGGAGTACTAGAAAGAAAGAAGGGGAAAAGCAGAAAGGCAACAGGGGAAAGAGAGGGGAAAGGGAAAATATGGAAAATGATGAATGAACCTGCTGTAAATAGGGAGGGAGGGAGCAGAGGGGAGGGGCGGGGAAGAGGGGGGAAAACCAAGATGCATCATGTATAGGTACAGAATAAATGTAATGAATGTGACCACTCTATGTAGAATGTACCAATACATGTTCTTGGTTTAAAATAAATAAATAAATAAAAAATGAAATTATCCTTGCTCTAATGTAGTCCACAAGAGAGACAAGAGATTATTTCAATTTGAAGTTCTTTCATTTTTTTAAAGTACAGCCTTAAATTTGACCAAGTGGATTGCCCAATTCCTTTCCCTCCTTTACTCTGTAGGGCTATATTAAGGTAATAATGAAAACAACTCTGCCAATTCTACCTTTTTACCTCTTAGGATATGTCCATAACAAAAGGTAAGTATGTTGATGGTCATTCATTCATTCATTCAAGAATGCCTACTATGGGCTAAGTGCCTACATTGACTAAGTGCTGGTAATTCAACAACTAAATTTCATGCAATCCAGGAGTTGGCACCCAAGTGAGTAGGGAGACATGTTTATTCTATGCCAGATACTGTTAAGTGCATTTTATGTTTCTCTAATTCTCACAACATCCCTATGTGGTATATTCATAAATTGTAGTGACTTTACAAATGAGAAACAAAGGTCCAAAGAGATTGAGTAACTTGCCCACAATCACACAGCTGGTGAGTTGCAATCAGGTATTTAATTTAAGCTAACTCCTTCTAGAGCTTGCACTCTTAACCACTGCACTGTAGTAGCCAACCATCTGCAAATCCCTTCAGTGAGTTTTGCTGTAAATCTTCTAAACTATTTGGTGCTCTCTTTGGTTGTAATATTTCTTTCTCCTCAAAATTTCTGTGTTGAAAACTAATCACCAATGTGATAGTAAGTATCAAGAGGTGGGGCCTTTGGCAGTTGATAAAATCACAAAGTTAAGCCCTCATGAATGAAGTTAGTGCCCTTATACCATAGACCCTAGAGAGCTACTTTTCCCCTTCCATCATGTAAAGAAGGCACCATTTATAAGTCAGGAAGCTGAACCTCACCAGACATCAGCAGTACCTTGATCTTGGACATCCAGCCTCCAGAACTATGAGAAATAAATTCCGTTGTTAATAGGTTACCTAGTTTGAGGTATTTTGTTATAGCAATCCAAACAGACTAAGAAAATGTCCCTGAATAGTCTATATTATTGTATATGCCTTTATTTTGAATGTCTTGTTCATGCTTCCTGAAATGCCTTCCTAACCTATATCTTTTAGACCTAGACCTAAAAGTCACCCACTATAGGAAAACCTTGAGTAATTAATGACTTGTCTCCAAAAGACCCGTTTAGGTATCTGTTCTGATCTTTGTGTTCTAGTTGCCTCCTTGTATGTAGCACTATCACAGCACTCATCATCCTTTTTTATAATTATCTATTTCCATTCTAGACAGTGATCTCTTCTAGGACAGATACAATGTTTATCATGTTTGTCTTCCTTGCTCTATCTCTAGAACCTAACATATTGTTCACTCCAATGAATGTTTATTGAATGAATAGCTGGAAATCTACATAGATATATTTATTTGTACTGTACTTTAAGTGATTGTGTTTCCTAAAAACTATTTGTAGTTTTGTAGGTTTTGATAGACTATTGGAGTTTTATAATTATATACAGAAGTTTTATCTTGAGACATTATAAAATTAACTGTGTATTACCTGACATCTTCTTTTTCAAACTTATTAGATTTTCATAACAGTGTATTTTGGAAATATGCTTTCTTAGCTCATTAGTTGATGGTATGTTTTTCAGAAAATACACGTTGAGAAATTCATTGAGCTGTCACTAACCATTAGTGACAGTGTGGGGACTAGAAGTGAATACAGGCCTCCTGTCTCCAAATCCAGTCCCTTCTTTCTTTTTATAAGACACTTTGCTGACATTAATTCCATTTGAATTTAGAGATACCATCTTCGTCTGATCAACCCATATATTTTGGTAAGCCAATGATTTCCAAAAGAAAAAAAAAAGTAACCTTTAAGGACACCAGAAAAATCACTCTGCCCTTCAAATATAGTCCTTGTTTCTCTGTTTTAGGAATCTCTAAATTATGGTTTTACAATGAATTAAACAGATGTTTCCACAGTTTATAGCAACTGGTTGCTCAGGTCATTTCTGATATGACAGTTAAATCAAAAAGCATTTGAGGGGTTGGGGATTTAGCTCAGTTGTAGAGCACTTGCCTAGCAAGCACAAGGCCTGGAGTTCAATCCCCAGAACCCTTCTCCCTAAAAAAGCACTTGAAACAATGAACAGTATATCTAATAACACACAAATAAAGAAGATGGGACATGAGTGAAAGCATTGTATGACTTAAAAATGTAGAAATAAAGTAGGTAGTCAAGGAAGGATTCACAGAGGAATTAAGACCTGAGTAGAAAGTGAATAATCATATATAATTCACATGAAGGGTACATGTGGAAGGTTGGATTGCTAGCAGTGTACATGGAGTCTGAGAAGAGTGAAACATTCAAACTGTCTTATATAAGAGGTATACTGAAAAGAGAAATGGAATGTTTAGTGTTGGAGAATAACTTCAATGGCAGGCAGAGTTATTTAGATTTAATATTCTAGAAACCAGGGATAAATTTTTGAATAAAAGGATAAGTTGTTAAAATAAAACATATTTAAGAAAGAGACATTGGGCATAATATATCGGAGCAGGAGATACTCGAGTTGAGTAAGCCAATTTAGAGTAATTTGGAGTAGTCTAAATAGTATATGATAAGGGCTTGGCTAAGGAATTAACATTGAGAATGGAAAGTAAGGATGAGATGTGTTTTGTTACATATGGCAAGGGCATCACATGTGGCAATGACAATGATGGTGAAGGTCAGTTTAAAGGAATAAATACATTAGGGTTGGAAAGAACTTTGAAGTTTACATGGTCAAACCTCCATTATAAAATTGTATTCTAAACACAAAGCTAGCTGCTTATCTTGATTTAGCTTGTACATTAGGTCATGAATATTATTCAGCCTTAAAGTCTGTATCAAGTATAATTTTCTCTATAATATTTTTCATTGTCTCATCAGCCATACCTCTGAATTCTCATATGGTTATACTTCTTTCATCATATTTATCTCTAACTTGCACTGTAGTAATTTATGTATTATCTTTCCAACTAGAATTAGGTGCTTGACAACCCATATATGTACCACCAAGGTACTTTTTGCTCTGATTTCATATAATAAGCTGTCATTGAAATAAACCAGGAATTTCCAAGATTGTGTCAGAGCCACGAATAGAACCTAAGTCTTCAGATACTTGGTCTAGTGTTCCTTTGCCTGTACCATAAAATAGGGAAGATGATGATATCTTTTAGTTCATCTTAGGAAGTGTTTAATTTTAGAAAATTATAGGACATTTTCAAGTGAAAATATTTGGTATAAAGTTAAAGATATGAAATACAATTTGAGTGTAGAACAGGAAAGAGACTTTAAGACATGTCAACAAGGAAAAGATCATTGGAGTTTTGAAAATGGATAAAACCTATGAAGTAGAGGAAAGGGAAAGAGAAAAGGACTGTGGTAGGAAAACTAGAGCACAAAAGGATAAAGAAGAATCAGTTAAAACAACTGAGAAGGGGTAATCAGATTTTGGAAAAGAATCAGTACAGCACATTGTCACTCAAGAGCAGAGAGAATTTCGATAAAGATAATCAGAATGGCTTAATACCAGGAAAAATTAGGACAAATGGTCTAAAATAGCCAACAAATTAAGCCACATGGGACTATTGGTGACTTAATGAGAACAGTTTTGCTGGTGGAGTAAAAAGTCAAGCATCAATAGGTTAAGAGGAAACCAAAGAGCTTGGCAGAATTACAAGATTTCATCAATGAAGGGAAGCAAAGGAATTTTGAAAATAAAAGAATTAGTGGGGGGAAAAAAAGAGATGAGTGGTGAGTCTTAAGGTGTTTGTTAGAGTCAAATTCCAGGAAAATCTTTAAGGATTGACATTTTGAACCAAATGTTTAGAGTGAAGGAAAGACACAAACTTTGCCCCTGTTACAATTTTACCTGGAACTATCTCTGCTGAAAAGAGGATTTAAGCTCCTGAAGCCCGCATAAGACTCTGACAACTAAGGCGTCTCCCTACGTTTGACCCTAATGAACTCCAAGGATCAGAGAAATAATAATTATAGAAAACACCTCCAAAACTAAGCCAATCCTGGAGATGTTCTTAAGAGTCACACTTCTTTTACAACCAGTTCCATTAATTAGTAGCCATGTGACGTTTGCTTTAGTTACATCTGCTTTCTGAACCTCGTTTTCTTCACTTGTAAAATGTGGGCACTAAATATCTTTGTGGAAAAAAGGTAATTTGAAATAATGTAAGTAATAAGCAATGTAAGCACTCAATAAATGGTAGCCATTATTATTATTATACTCTGAGAGACTTCACTACTGCAGGTACCATGTAGAGAGAAATCAAAATGGCTCTAACCTTCAGGAAGTTCATTGGCCTATGGAAAATGCAGACACATTAAGCCAGTGCTTGCAATGTATACATAATGCAATACTATATTGGAAGAAGACACAGAGTTTAGAGATACAGATGAGAGAAAAAAGATGTGATAAATCAAACTCCATCTGAAGAAGTCAGTGAAGACTTCCTGGAGGAAGTATTCCCTTAGCTGAGTCATAGAAGATTTACTTACTCTTGTCAGAGCATCTAATGCACTGTATTTAAATGGTCTACTGTACTTTCTTATCTAAATCTCTCAATAGACTGGTAACTTCTCCAAGGAAGTATGTACCTGTAAGAAAAGTCTTCTGTAAATGTCTCCCAGAGGAATAAAGGAGTGAGTAAATGTATCGGACAGATAGACATATTTCTATTTTTGCCTTCATGATACTGCAATATAATGTGTATGCTATGTTCTTTCCTTTACTAAATTATGAACTCCACAATTCATTTAACAATCAGCAAACACATATTGAGGACCTACTTGTACCAGGTTCTGGGGATACAAGAGTACACTTAGATACAATAATAACTAACTTAATTATATATTATTAGCATATTATATGTTATTATATAATCATGTCTTCTTAATATATAGTTAATAAGTGAATGCCTGCTTTCAATGACTCATAATTTAGCAGGAAGGATAGCCAATAAACAAACATAATAAAGATTGTCAAGTGGTTTAGAAAGGAACAGAGAGAAATATACCTAATCCAATATTGAGGGGATGGCCTCCTAGAAAAGGTAATAGTTAATTTTGAATTCAAAGGTGAGAAAGATATTACAGAAAGATGGATTACATGTTCAAAGACCATGAGACAACATGACAGCATGAACTATAAGAAGAACCTTTACAAAACCTCCAAAACCTAGTGTAACACCTGGCAGAGAATAGATGCTCAGAGAATAGTAGATAAATAAAAGGAGGAATACCACTGCTAGCAGAGATAACAGCATGAACAAACACACAAAGATGTGAACACAACATATTTATAATCCATTCTAATAGGATTCCCGGCCCTGTACCCGTAGCCTGTACAAACAAGGAGCCAAAATTTTCTCTAGAAGGCACCACACTGCATGTCTTATTCATATTCCTAGAATGCACTGAGCTTATTTAGAATTTTATGTGATAGTCCAATCTAGTATCCAAAATAGTCATTATCAAGAACTTCACCCGAAAACCTTATCAAGTCTCTCTTTTTCACACATTTTTTTTGTTTTGTCTGCATAAAGCACATACTTCCTCGCAAATTCTGAAAGTCTTCCCTCATTCTCTTTCTCTCAGACTATAGTTTAAATCTGTTTGAGAGCCTGAAAATTCCTGTATGAGGCAAGCTCTGTCCACATTCTCTTGAAGTCAAGAGGAGCTCTTAATAAGTGCCAGATTAAAAGTTGACCTGTGGTTATTCTGATTCAGCAGTGATAATGCCAAAAAAAGTAAGCAATGCCAAGCAAATACAGATTCTTAACCAAAATGCTTATAGGGATGGTGATAATTATTTTCTTTTCTACTGAAGCTGGCCACACATACACAAAATGAAGGGTGAGGAGTAGAAAAATTCTGGTCCTATGGAAAGATAGTCCAAACGTAAATTCTAGTATCTTAACATGCTGTGTGGCAGGTCAATTTTCTTTTTTTTAAATTTATTTTATTTTAATGGTACATTTTAGATGTACATAGTGATAACATTCATCATAGGGTATTTGTACCTGTACATGATATATCTTGTTGCTTCTTTTTTTCCCATTTCCCTCCCCTCCCTTCACCCTGCAGGTCAATTTTCATCTCAAGGCCTTGTTTCACTCATATATGACATAGTAAGTTTCAACATAATTCAATAAAACAAACATAGTAATCACAAAATTAATGTTACACAATATGCTTTATGTGAGATACTAGATAAATGTAGCACAGTATGCTATATCATAGGTCATCAATACATACTAGATGAATAAAAAAATGGCTCTATTCTGATTACTCATAATATAATACAGTAAAAAGACATATAAACACAAACTGCAATACAATCTGTCAATACACCAGATAAGATGTGACTATGGCCTGAATTATGTCAGGGACAATGTGAGTGTAGAAAAATAGATGATAGGTACAAGGTAGTATAGTAAGAAAGTGACTTGTATGGGGTGTTAGTAGTGGTATTTACTGAAATGTGGAGGAAATATTTTAAAATAATCTTTAGATGTGTTGGGTTAGAGGTCCTCATGTCATATGAAAATAGTAATATAGACAATATTATAAATGTGTTTTGAGCTTAGAAAATTATCTAGATCAGGAATAGAAATGTGGACGTCAATAACATACAGATTCAAGTTATTTGGATGAATAACCTTATCAAGAGAGAATGGGTAGAATGTTAGAGATAAAAAAAATTTAGAGAATGTCTATATTGAAGGGATTGGCAGAAATGAAGTCCATAAACCTGATCCAGAAAAGTAGTGCGGGAATCATGAGTATGTGGCACCAGGAAGACGAGGACATAGACTATTTGAAGTTAAGAATGATCAACTGTTTGTTTGCCTCACAAGCACAAGGCCCTGAGTTAAATTCCCATCTCCAGAGATTCTTATTTAAGAGATCTTGGGTGAGGCCTAGAGAATCTGTACATTCAAAAACTTCTCCAGGGCTGGGAATTTAGCTCAGTGGTTAAAGTGCTTGCCTAACAAGCATAAGGCCCTGATCCCTGGCATAAAAAACAAACAAGCAAAGAAAAAAAACAAAAACAAAAAACAAAAAAACCACTCCTCCAGACCATTACAAATACTAGTCACCTTGCTTGGAGTGATGGACACTCCCCAATCTATATTTCTGGCTCAGACCTCCTAGCTGAATTCATATATCTAACTTCCTATCAAACATTTCCACCCATTGTCTTTCCTTTTCTCTCAAACATGATAGAAGGTGAATGAAATTGTTCTTTTATTTATGTTGGTTATAAATAGCCTCTCATTATGTGAAATTGATCTAAGTTCTCAAGAAAATGAAGGAGCGAGGCATTTAGCTATATGGGGATGGGAGAACAGTAAATGCAAATTCCCAACACCAGGATTGTTTGGCATGTTCTGGGAAGAGCAAAGAGGTCAGTTTGCCTATCTGTAGAATGGAAGAATTGAGGAGAGACTGGTCACAAATGAGAGGTAGCAGAGGGCTACACTGTGTGGAGTCCTGCGGGCCATGTTAAAGATTGTGCATTTTATTCAGAGTGAGCTGAGAAGATAGTACAGGTTTTGGTACAGAAGAGTAATAAAATGTGATTCTTAATTTTAAAAAGATCTTTATGGCTGCCCTGTGGAGAATATATTCAAGAGAAGTGCTTAGGTCGAAAGTAGGGAAACAATTAGGAAACTATTGCAACCATTCAAATGAAAGAGCAATAATAGTAGAAACGATAAGAAGATAGAATTGGAAGTTAGAGTTCTGGAATTCTGTTTATATTATATTCTATTCTATCAAAATATCTATTCCATTTCAGTGAAAGGCATAACCTATTTTCCCAGTACACTGTGTGTGCATGTGTGTGTGTGCATGTTCGTGTGTGTGTCTGTGTGTGTGTGTCTGAATGTACCATAATTTTCTAAGCCTCTTCAAGGAGAAGGAAATAGCACTGTACTTAAGCATATTATTACACTTGTTCCTATTGAAAAGGGAAAACATTTTCCTCATTTCCAACTTCCTTCATATGTATTTTGTTATTGATACCTTGAATCATTAATTCTCTGCTTTTTCCTAGTGTATCTTGACCTGGACCTCTCTGCATACCCTATGTGAGCTCCCTAAGTCCCACAGGTGTGACATCACCATAGGACTTAGCTCTATAACACTTATAGGATGCTTCAAATATTTGTTTTTATGTGACCCATTGCACATCATGTTAGACTCCTTTGTTCCCATTCATTTACCAGGAATATATCATAAAATTGGTGAACATTATATTAATCATCTGGTATTTAGATTCTAGTATTGACTTAGCAGGACACTTCCCTGTTCCACATATGAACCAATGTATATTTCACTTTCTTCAACTGTATAACTTCTTTTTCTCCGCATCAGTCAGAAGTTTTGAAACTTGGGAATAGGTCAAGGGAACAAATGGAGCAAGTCCCTGTGAATGTCAAGAGCACTGATTTAGCTGCTATGTTCCTGTACAAAGAAGACCAGCCTGCTGCAGGTGACAACAGCATTGAGGATTGCATGTGGTTCTGAGAACAATTTATTTTCAGAACCGACACCCTACCCAGTACTAGATATAGACAGTCTTTCCCTTTTAAAAAAGGTTGTTTTTTCCTGTTTAATTTCAATTAAGCTCTTATTTTCTGTATTACACGGTCTCCCCAACCCCTCCTATCTTAATGAACTTTATTCTTGTTATACTCCCTCTCCCCAAACACCTACTTTCCTTCCCTCTTGAGTTTCTTCATTTTCTAACTTACTTTTTATTTCCTATTTCTCTTCTCTGCTTTTTGGGTGTCTTTCCCTATCTCCCTCTAGCACTTTCCTCTTCAAATCCTTAACTTTAAAAAAAAGAATCCCTTAGGTACATCCCTTCCAACAGACCAAGGAGAAGCCAGTTGTCCAAAGGCTACAAATGAGTTGTTTTGTTTGCTTACTTTAAAATCTTCCCGGTCTGAAGACAGCTATGTCTGTCTCCATATGTGTAAATTGGTGACATGTAATATGAATGACATCTTTGTATTTGTTGAGCATATTTACAGTTTATTCTCTGTCTCTGTCTCTGTCTCTGTCTCTGTCTCTGTCTCTGTCTCTCTCTCTCTCTCTCTCATATATCTTCCAAGGAAAGTGCTAAAATCATCCTTATTTTAGGGTGGGGCAACTGAGTCAAGAGAGATACAGGCAAGTTACTTTACGTCAAAGTGTGAATAAATAGCATAAATGGGATATGAACCCAGGCAGTCTGACTGCAGAGCTCACACCCTTATCCCCTATGCCACAGTGCTTCTCTGTGGTAAGACTAACATCTGTAAGCCATTTAGACAAAGAGGAAACCAAGGTGATGAAGAAGGGCAACAGCATCTAAAATAACTTTCAGCTAATGTAAGATTGAACTCCTGTTTATTTTTGTTTTTACTAAACTAAAATCTGAAGGAATTCAAAGAAACTGGAGTAAAAGAGTAAATAATTGGGACATGTTTCCTTTTACTTTTCATTATAGTTTTTTATTCAAATTCCTAGTTTTAGACACTGATCATTACTTTAATCTAGAGTTAGACCATGTGAATTCATCAGCACTCAGTTTCTATGAATATATTGCAAAATCTGCATAATGGATCGCCATTCAACAATACTAAAATTTTATTTTTCTCCACTACTGTTCCCCAACAGCCTGTGAGAGGTATGTAGTCATAAGAAATTTCCTGAGCAAATTCTCTATTTAAATTAAACACATACACACATAAGTTTAGCTAGATGTCAAAATACAAAATCAATAGACAATAATAAATTGAATAGCTATACACCAGCAGCAAACTACTTAACAATGAAATTAAGAAGACAATTCAATTTATACTAGTATTAAAAAGAATAAAATACATAGAAGTAAATTTTAAAAAGAAACATAAGACTTATGAACTAAAAATGGTGAAACATTTTTGGAAAAAATTAAATAATACCCAAATAAATGGAAAGATCCTCCATGATCATGGATAGAAAGAATTTTAAGATAATAATATTCCCCATAGTTATTTATAGATTCAATTCAATTCCTATCAAAACTCCAGCTGGATTTTTGCAAAAATTAATTTAAAAATCCAAAAATTCTTATGGAACTATGTAAAACACAAATTAGCCAAAACAATCTTGAAAAGGAAGAACAAAACAGGAGTTTTGAGTCTTTCTCATTTCAAAACTTGATACAAGGCTGCAGTAATCAAGATAGTGTGATTATGGTATCAGGATACACATACAGCTCAATGAAATAAAGTTAATAGTCTAGAAATAAACCTTGAATTTATAGGCAGTTGATTTCCTACAAGATTATCCACATAATTTGAAATTATGCTGAGAGACTAGCCTTTTAAACAAATGATACTAGGACAACTGAATAGTCACATCCAAAAGAATGAAGCTTGACCCTTACTTCAAACAATATTCAGCAAAATTAATTCAGAATGAATCATAGAGCTAAATTTGTAAACTAATACTACAAAACACTTAGAAGAAGGCATATAAGTAGAACTTTATGAACTTGAATTATGCACAACCTTCTTAGATACAACAAAAAGAGCATAAGTAACAAAATAAAAAGGAGCTAAATTGTATCTTTTCAAAATACAAACATTTTTGCTGCCACAAATATCAAGAAAATACAGCACACAGAATGATTGAAATGTTTGCAAATCATATATCTTACAGTAAATTGTCCCTACAACAAAGAACTCCTTCAACTCAACAACAAAAATGAACTGAATTGAAACATGGGCAAAGGATTTGAATAGAAATTTCTCCGAGAAAAACATACAAATGACAAATGTGTGCATGAAAAAATGGTGAACATCATCAGTCATTAAGAAAATGCAAATTTTCTATTTGGTACAAATTCACAACCACTAGAATGGCTAAAATCAAAACAAACAATAAAATGTGTTATGATATGGAGAATTTAGGAGACTTGTACAACTGCTGGTGAGATTGTAAAATGGTATAGCCACTTTAGAAATGCTTTAGAAGTTCCTCAAAATGTTAAACGTGAAGTTATCATATGACCTAAAAATTTTCTCTTAGATATATGTCCAAAAAATTGAAAATTTATCTATGTAAAAATGTGTACAGATATTAAATACCAGGGATTTTTCAGACTAGATAAAAGATGGGAACAGCCATCAACTTAATTTGATAAACAAAATGTGGTCTGTCTATACACAATGGATATTTTTCATCCATAAAACGAATGCACCACTGATGCATGCTATAATATGGATAAACCTTGAAAACGTCACAATAACTGAAAGAAGCTAGACATAAAAGGTCATGTATTGTATAATTTCATTTATACGAAATGTCCAGAATAGGCAAATTCCTAAAGACAGAAAGCAGATTAGTGTTTCAGAGGCTAATGATACCAAGAGGCACAGGATTTAATTTTTAGTTGATGAAAATATTCTTGTATTAGGTAGTGGTGATGATTGCACAACTCTGTGAATACACTCAAACTACTGAACTGTACATATCAAATGGGCCAATTTTATTGTACGTGAATTATATTCTAATAAGTTATGGTAAAACCTTGGTTTGAGAGCATAATTCATTCCCAAAACATGTTTGTAATCCAAAACAAGTGTATATCAAAATGAATTTCTCTATAAGAAATAATAGAAACTCAGATGATTCGTTCCAAACTCAAAAATATTCATATAAAATGATTATAATACTGTAATATAAAATAATAAGGAAAACACAAAATATAAAGAAAAATAAACAAATTAACCTGCACTTGCCTTTGAAAACCTTAGTGGCTGGTGTGAGGGAGACAAGAGAGAGGAGAGTTGTGTAGGACAAGTTGCGCTATCACTAACAATCACTGCTGTCAGCACAATGGAATCATTTTCTTTTCATGCAACTTTAACAAGGAACCTATCCGATGACTCTTGCTTTTGCCTCCTTTTGAGGATTTCAGGGATTGTGATATTGCATTGTCATTAAGCAAATGCATCACTCACACTGCTACAGCCTTACTTGGGTGGTACTTTTCTACAAAGTTTTGCACATTTTCCCACATTTTACACATCTCCCTAATCTCATTTGAAGTGAAGGATTTCTCTGCTTTTTTCTCCTCCTCTGCAGACTGAGATCTCCTCCATAATCTCTTGCTGTTAGGAGAAGATCACCCATAATCCTAGAGAGTGGGAGAGAGAGACAGACAGACAGAGAGAGAGAGAGAGAGAGAAAGAGACAGAGAGAGCCAGAGCCAGACCCAGAGTCACTGGCTCAGTTGTGATCATGTGACATTCAGCATCACATACTACTCATATTGTAAGACATTACTTGTTCATCAAGTTAAAATTTATAAGAAATGTTTGCTCAACTTGCAGAACACTTGCAGAACAAATTACTTGCAATCCAAGATTTTACTGTATTTTTAAGAGAATACATTTGGGATGCTCTTCAGTCCTTATACAAATAGACTCTGACATGTATGACTTCACTTTGTCAAAAAATGTCATTCTCTGGCTGATGAATATTTAAATTAGTTACAGAATTTTGGTATTACAAACTGTGCAATAAATATCTTTTAGATATATTTTTGGGTATATGCTTATAGGATACATTTCTAAATTAAAAATGCTGGGACAAAAAATACATGTGTTTTTATTTTGATTAATATTCCCAAATTCCTCTCCAAACAGGCTGCATCAATTTATACTGCCACCACAGGTTTAGGAGAATGCTCATTTTCTCATATGCTTGCTAACTAAGTATATTGTCAATTTTTTTTTTTACTTTGTTCCATTTGAGAAGTAAAAAATGGTACCTTGCATTTTAAAAAGTGTGAGAGAGCTGGGGATTTAGCTTAGTGGTTAGAGTGCTTGCCTAGCAAGTGCAAGGCCCTGAGTTCAATCCCTGGCACCAAAAAAAAAAAAAAAAAAAAAAGGGTGAAAGTCAATACTTTTTTAATATGAACATTGGCTATTTATATGTTTCTTTTTGGAACTATATTTTAATGTTCTCTGTCCATTTTCTATTGAATTTTTTTATTACAGGCATCTAAGAACTTAATAGATTTAAACATAATATATGAGGTGTGACTGAAAAATATGGTGTGTGTTTAAAGAACAGAAATTACAGTAAACAACACATTGCCATGACCCCTCCCCCAAATACTCTCCTTCACTTCAAACTCCCTTATCCCATCATTCTTGCCACTTTCTGAAGCAGTTCAGGAAGTGCTCTTTTGTGTCTTTAGTTGTGTTGTTGTGGCTGCCTCAATGTCCTAAATCAATTCAAATGTTGACCTTTCAAGGTCATTTTGACTTTGAAGAAGACACAGAAATCATGCAGTGGCAGATCTAGTGAATAAGGTAGACAGACACACTATCATATTTTTAAGAGTCCGCCTTTTTGTTGGTTGGCACTTGGCGGCAGCAGCATTCACCATAGTTTTGATCACACCTCATAAAGTCATTTGCAAAAAAGGACTTCCAGAATTGCTTCACAAAGTGGCAAGGATGATAGGACAAGTATGTTCAAAATGAGGGGGAGTATTTTGTGGAGGATAAATGACGGTATGTCTTTTACTGTAATAAATTTTAAAATTTAAACATTCACTATATTTTTCAATCATCTTTTGTATAACTATGAGGACAATTAGACTTCTGACATTTTTCTCAGTTTCTCTTTGGTCTTTTATTTTAATTTATAAAACTTCATGCTGTGCAGATGTTTTAAATTATTATGTATTCAACTCATTGATTTTTTAATAAGTCTTAATTGACACATAGTAGTTGCATATATTTAGGGTACAATATGATTTTTCAATTCATATATGCAATCCTTTCCATTATAAGATTAAGGCATTTAAGTTTTATGCCAATCTCTTCATAGTTTCTTCAAGTACTTCATATATTTTGATTATTTCATATTTTTGATGAATCTATTTAAATTTATTTTGGTGTAGTGGTAAGCTGCCCCATAAAGATATATATGCCCCGTAAGGACCATGCTGCTCAAAGGTGCCTGGAAAAAGGTATTCTCTTTGATTTTAGAGTTGAAAATTTTTGCCAGAATCTGGCCAAGCATGAGTCAGTCTTCCCATTATTTCTGTTTGAGATTTGATGCTTCTTCCAATCAGAAAACTTAAGTCATTCTTCAACATCAAGAAAATTTAGTTAATTATGTCTCTGGTTTCTTCTTTCTCTTTTTTCCTGTGCCTTTCTTTTCCCTCACTTTCCTTCCCTTCCCTTTCCATATTAAATTTTGTTAAATAGATGCTGGGATTCTTAGAAAAATGTTTTTCTCTTACTTTTTTCCATACCTTTCCTTTCTTTCTTGTGTTACATCCTGGAAGAACTCTGTGTACAGTCTTTAAGTAATTTTGCTTTTAGTTGTGTGCACACTGCCAGTCACACTATTAGAAATGGAAAATTTTTGTCAAAATGTTTTTAATTTACAAAACCTTAGATATTTGTCATATTTTCACCTACTGACATATCATGAATGGCCTAGTCTGTTGAAACTATTTGATTCAGAATTGAAGACATGCTTAAGAAATATTGTACAGTTTCTACTTTTTGTTTGAATATATAGTAGCAAAGGAACTTGGCTCTGGGGGATGGCAGAAATTGCAAGGTCAAGTTTTTAATAAAGTAGTGGCACCAGTGCTGGCAGCAGTAGATGGTGCAGTAAAGTAAATTTCTTGGCATGTAATACAGGAGCAACAGTTTTTCTTATCAGAGCAGTAGTATGTGATAGTAGTCTTGGGCATTATTTCTGGAATCTGAGCTGCAAGATTGTTTTCTAGCCTTCTTAGCCTTCTTTTAATAAGTAACTTCACTCTGTACATAATCCCAGTTTCAGCGTCTCTTTCTGAAAGAATATCTTACCATCTATTTTGCTCACTTCTAAGGCCTCTATTCCCACATTTTCTTTACCTTCCTGGGATCTTCAATCCATTGACCTTTATAACTTTTTACTCTTATTCCCTTTCCTCATATTCCCACCTCCCTCCCTATCCAACTTTAGATTTCTCAGTACATAATTGCAATCATTCCCAATACCATTAATTCCTTTACCCTTCTTTCAATTCATCATATTTACAGTGGAAAAAGAACCTCAACATTGCCCAAATCCAACTCTCAATCTTTGTTTCCCATATTAATTGGTTTTGTATCCATTTAATTTTAGTCACTTCAAAGTCATGACTATTAACCTCAAAGTGGGCTTTTAGTACTGCTTGGCAATGCTATAACAATTACATAACCCATTCTCTTGATGATTATTTTGTGCCATCTATCCTTTCCTTAAACCTCCAATATCTACTGCTCTACTCTCACTCTGACCAATGATCTTACTTTATAAACTACCCTTGTTAACATTACCAGTGACTACATTGCTAAAGTCAAAGGGTAAATTATCTATCCTCATCTTTTTTAATCAATATTTTAAGATTTTTATTTTAGTGGTATATTTTAGATATACATAATAACATTCATCAGATGAAATTTGTACCTGTACATGATATATCTTGCTGCTTCTTTTTTTAATCTATCCTCATCTTAATTAACATGTCAATATCATTTACAAAGTTAGTCACTTTCCCCTTCATAAAACACTTTTTTTACTCAGCTTTCAGGCTGTTTATACTTCTTTTTATCTTGCTGATTATTTCCTCTCAATATCTTCTGGTGATAGTTTAGTTACCAAGTGTAAACTACTGAAGTAATGCAAGACTCAATCCTTGGTCTTCTCTCTCTACACTCATCTCTTAGCTGATCTCACCCAGTTTCATGACTTTAAGTGTCTTCTATCTATAGAGGAGCCTCAATATCTATAGACTACATCCCTCCTCTGAATTCCAAATAATATACTCGACAGCCTATTCAACACCTCCAGGATGTTTAATTGACATCTCCTAGTTAACATGTCCAAAACTTTACCACTCCATTGTTCCACAAAACGTAACCAATTCTCCTATATTTTTCCATTATAATAAATAATACCTTGGTTATTCTTGTTCCTCAGGCAAAACAATCTTGGTGACAACTGTGACTTTATTCTCTCTCTACTGTTCAAAACTGAACACATCAGAAAATCCTATTCATATTTCCTTTTAGATATATCCAGAGCTTAACCACGTATCCCTTCCTCACTGCTAACACCCTGCTCCAAGCCACAATCACCTTAATCTGATATTGTCCACTGTCAGAGTTCTTTCATTAGAAGTCTTTGTCCTGGGGCAGACATCAGTTACAGAGAAGGGATTCGTATAGCTGTTCCTTAACCCTTTAATTAAATATACTATCTGTCATGCTATCACCCATTAACCTCCTTACTATCCCTGACCTTAGTGTTATTCCAGATTTCTACTAGCACAATTATATTTTAAAAGATATTCTTTGTTTTGTCTGTATGTCAGTATCACTTCCTAAACTCTGTAAAAGTTTAGGACACTTAACTATAACTATAAAAATGATATTTGATATAATCTACCTATGGGCAAACATATTTTTCCTGTATTCACATTATGAGCCAAGATTTCACCATTATTTGAAACATGATTTATAAATAATGGTTGATTTCATTGATACAGTCCTCATAACAGATATTTACTATTTCATTATGGTTGGTCAACCAACTTATATTTAAGATATACAAACATCTGATGCTTACCAGCAACAAGAATAGTTCCCTTCTAGCACATCACCTGAACTTTACTCAACAGATCGGGCTGCCAAATGTAATTCCCATCCTTTCTCCCTCTCTGCAGCAGTGTTACTCAGCATGTGTTCCACAGACCATTCCCCTAACTGTTACCTGTCCATTATGAGGTAAATGTGATAAGTATACAAATCAATGAAGTATAAGTATACAAATGGTGTAAAATAGTACACCATTGTACAAATGGTGAGTATTTAGAAAATTTTGAGGCATTTGTCATTGCTGCTACATCCATGTATATCATTTCCTGTTTTACAAAAGTTCATAACAGATTGGTTATTTCTTTCTGCATGGTTCTTCACTACACAGAGTAGAGACACACTGCTGTAGAGTGTCTCAATAATGGTTTAGGTCAAGTAGTATAGTTTCCCTTCGTGTATTACCTTTGTCTTCCTCAGCGTTGGTCTTTAAGCCAAGGGACCTGGATGCCTTCCAAACAGTGATTTCCGTATAGTTTAATAGCTATAGCCAGTGAACAGAAAGTGCATTTCCTGCCACCATACTGTAAAGTTATTATTAATGTAATAGGAGAATGCACTTCTGATTTTGGCACTGATATTTGGGATATAGCATTGGACCTGATAGTTTAAAAGAATGAGATCCCCAGTACCAAAAAAAAAAAAAAAGTAATAATAAAAAAATAAAAATAAAAAATAAAATAAAAATAAAAGAATGAGCAGTATTTTGGAATATGGATTGATGGATACAGAAGCACCAAGAATACTTGTTAAAATATGGTATATTTGATCCATTTATAGATAACCTGATGGTACATTTTAAATGAAAATAGGGCAATCTTTTAAGTGAGACCATAACTTTTTGCTCAAGGAAAGTTTTATGAAGTTGGGTCTTATTTTAAGAAATGCTTTTCTAAATGCTAATGCAGTAGTCTTTATTATGTAAGTGATCAATCAAAGGCATATTACAAACTATCGTTGATTCCCTAATAATGAATCCTACAGTGAGTTAAAAATTAGATTAAGCAGCTGGGCGTGGTGGCGCACTCCTGTAATCCCAGCACGTGGGAGGCTGAGGCAGGACGATAGCTGCAAGTGCAAGTTCGAGGCCAGCCTGGGCTACATAGTGAGTTCAAGTCCAGCCTTCTGCATAGCCAGACCCTGTCTCAAAAAAAAAAAGAAGAAGAAAAAAAAATTAGATTAAGCTCTAGTGTCCCTTCCAAAACAAGATTCTGTAATTATGTACTGAGATAGATTTAGGCATCTATAGGAAGAAAATTAATTTTGAATCAACCATTAAGAGTGAGGCCCTGTGATGCCCCTTTAATTTGGAGTAAAATTCTGTTTATGCTTCAGAGGGATGCAGTACACACTAAGATCATTTGAAGGCTGGAAGTTTGCACAGAGATATATATGATCTCATATACAATTTGGAGCCAAGAGGAAACAATGAAGGAGTCAAAGGAATAAAAGTAAAGACAGGCAAAAATACAGAAATATATACCTGGAAAACTTATGTGTAGAGTGAAGACTTCAAGTAGTCCTATTACATAGAACAATTCTGACCATTCAATCATTTATCCTTCAATAATTATCTTTTCCCATTATTCTAGTCTGGACTAGTAAGAACTTATTTATTGAAGTCTTGTGCAGCAGTCCAGTGTAGATTAGCCAGATTAGCTCCTCCAGAGTAGTTATAAAAAAATGCAGGTATGATTATTGTTAATGTTAGAGAATGTAAGACTCTAAATACAATAAGGATAAAGCAAAGAGTGAAGAAAAGCTGGTCACTATTATAACTCTCTTAAGATTTCATATATACATAAATTAAAATGTTTTCTCCTCTTTACACTTGTGAATTGAGGATTAGCAGCTATCCAGGTTACTGTTGGAGATACAAAATTCTGGAGAATACAAATGTTAAATGAAGCATGAGCAGATTTGCCGGTTGTTTAAATGATCTTTGTATTTCCTTTTGTTCATTAAAATGAAAAATGTATTAAAATTAAAAATCTAATATGCTGCTGATTAGGTTTTCCTTCACTGAAATAATTTATTAAAAGAAAAGAAAAGGAAGAATTTAATGTCAAATTACCTACAGTAAACTGAATTAGGCAGTTTATTTCTGTAAATTATTTCTGACCAAATACCAGAAACAAATCCGTGTAAAAGATTTATTAATATCTCTTTGTTTATGAATATAACAGAAAGGAACACTAAGTTTTTTTAAGAAAAGCAAAGAATTTTCTTATGCACCAATTCATACTGTCGCAAATATCTTGGATCCAAGAGTGAAAGGTAGAAATGTAAATAATGATAGCGCTGCTGCTGCCCTAGATTGAATTACAAAACAAGCAGAACATTTAGAAATGTATGCTGGAAAAATCCTTTCAGATGTGTCTGAATACAGAACAGTTACAGTGTTTGTGCAGTCATGCAGTTTGGACTTGTGCCAAGTGTAACGCTCTTATTTCTGGTCCCACCCTCCTGATGGGGAATCTGAAGGCCAGGTTACAATTCAAGGTCTCTATGGCTTGCTCAAGTTCTTACCCAGTGTTTTGAACTTTCATTCCTACTGAGTTTGCTAGTGAAAATAATAAGGTTAATAACTAACATATATTTTGTGTTTACTATGTGGCAAGCAATATGCAAGATAAATTATACATTTTTTTCTCAATTACATTTTGCAGTAAACCTATGAGGTTTATTGCTGTCATGTTCAGTTGGGGAAATTGACACTCAAGCAGTTAAAGGAACTATTCAAGGTCAAATTGTTTTATCTGCTCAGTAGAAGTCTATTGAGAAAATAATAATCTTTCCAGATGCCAAGGATGATTTTGAAACACAAGGCTAGGTATTTGGAACAATAAGGTCACCCAAGGCTGAACATCTAGCTGCTGCCCTCAGAGGTAATTCCCTCTAAGTAAAATTTTTGTTTGTTATTCCCACTGGTTGCTTTCAGCCACACTTCTAAAATGTTTTCATTACCTTTTAGTGGTTGCTCTTCAAGATGATCCTTATACTAGTTCCAGCTGTATGGGCTCCTCAGTAATCAAGTAACCTAATAGTATAGTGGGGTCTCTCAAACTTTTAAGTGACAGGAGCAGTTAAAGAATAAATCGGGGGCTGAGGATTTAGCTTAGTGGTTAGAGTGCTTGCCTTGCAAGCACATAGGCCCTGAGTTCGAGCCCCAGCACCAAAAAAAAAAAAAAAAAAAAAAAAAAAAAAAAGAAGAAATCAAAGACCTTTACCACTACTTCAAGAAAATCAGTGCATGGAATATTAAGCAGCCAACTCCTTTAGTTGCCTATCTTTATTTAAACAGAATTTAGGCAATGAAAGCTGTTGGTCTCTGATAGGATGAGTTTCTGAAGCTTGGAGAAAGTTGGTTTTCTCTAGATCCATTCTTGAGACAAGAGTCACGTAGGAGCTCTATTTTCTATAAGAAACATTTGAGTTGTGGGAAAACGAGACTAGGAATTGAGGAATCCTATATTCTTTAGATATGAATTTAGACACTACTGGAAGTTTATAAATGAGCTTTGTGCTCAGTAATTTAACATCTTATTCTTCCTTGATTCCATGTATTCCTAAAATACAATTTGAATCAGACAAGCATCAGAAAGGGTCCTTGAGGCCCAATCCAATGAAATGGGGAAACATGAAAATTTAGGTCCTGGAAACACTGCTACCACAAGTCCAATGGTCCCAAGCCAAGCAAAAGGCATCTATTGCTAAGAGCGATGCAGCAGGTTTCTGTGGAACACTGTTTCTTTCTAGTAAATCCCTACACAATGTGAGCAATGGCTGTGTGAGGCTGTGACTCTGTCTCTCTGAATTTAGTGTCCTGGATCTTCACTCAAGTTATACTTTTCTGTTCTGTGACAGATTTTCTCTGCGAGATTAACGTTTCTTCTGTACAGCATGACATTGAGAGAAACATTTTAAACAGCATTTGCCAGGAAAAATCCCTTTCCACTTGGAATCTGAAGTGAAGCTGACACCACACTTTGCAGAGATATACATGGCAGAATGATTGCAGGGAAATGTCACCACAATGGTCTCAGGAAGCAGGAGCCCTTTTGTACCATTAAATAGGTTAAATAGGAGCCCTATTTTACCATGTCTTTCTCATTATGGTGGCCCACTTCCCATTGACCCCTCTCACAGAAATTATTTCAGGAATTCTAGATATCACTGTGCCTGTCTGTCCTTGCAAGAACATGCATTATGATGGGATGTCACCTATTTGTGTTGTTCTCATTTCTCTAAAACTCTTGCCTATTCTTAGCATTTGGCTGGGATCTCCACTGTGAGATAACCATGGAATCAACACACACACACACACACACACACACACACACACACACACACACACACCATATCCCATGGGGTTTCAGAGTTGTGTTGAATTACATGTTATGAATATTCACACTTTCATTTTCTCAAACATCCACTGACTGACAGGTGGGCTTACCTCCAAAGTCTCAACAGGACAAGATGCCTGGAAACTTGGACTTTCTTCCCTTTTCTTCTCCCTTCAGCACCTCTCCTGCCAAAGTTTCTCAGCTACACTAAATTTCACACCTTGCTCCTTTGCGTGTTTCTTTTAGGCATCAGCCTGTCTTCCAAGAATAGAAGAGAGGGAAACTACACTATGAAAACATACTTCTTTCTTAATATAAATATAAGCCAAGTATGGTGGTGCACACCTGTAATCCCAGCACGCAGGAGGCTGAGGCAGGAGGATCATCATGAGTTCAAGACCAGCCTGGACTACACAGCAAGACCCTGTCTCAAAAAAAAAAAAAAAAATATATATATATATATAATACATACTATAAATAGAATCAAGCAATAATTATCCCTTTGTGTCTGGCTTTTTTCACTCAGCATGTTTTCAAGGCTCATCCGTACTGTAGGTGTATCACAATTTCATTTCTTCTTATGACTGAATACTATGTCATTGTATGGCTATACCATATCTTATTTACATATTTATCCATTGATAATCATTTGAGTTGTTGCTTCCTTTTGGTTATTGCAGATAGAGCACCTGTGAACACTTTACAAGTTTTTGCTTGAAAAACCTCTTTTCACTTCTTTTATATATGTGTGTGTGTGTGTGTGTGTGTGTGTGTGTAAGAGTATAATCACTGGATCACGTAGTAATTCTGTGTTTAACATTTTGAGGAATTATCACACATCACAGCTGAAAAATTGTATGTTCCCAGGAGCAATATATGAAGGATCTAATTTATACACAACTTCACCAGAGCTTGTTATTTTCTATTTCTTAAAAAGAAAAGTCAGTTTAATGTAGGATAGTGATTACTATGGGCTCAGAGGAGGAGGAGGGGGAGAGCTAGAGAAAAGTTGGACAACAGGTACCAAAACATACTTAGATAGAAGGAATAATTTCTGCTGTTCAACAGCACAGTGGAATGAATATAATTCACAATAACCTGTCTTATATTTTATGAACATCTAGAGGAGAAGAGCTCAATGGCTCCAAACATTAAAAAAAAAAAAAAAGGTAAGGAGGGGCTGGGGATGTAGCCCAGTGGTTTGGCACTTATCTAGCGTGCGCAAGACCTTGGGTTTGATACCCAGTACCACTAAAACAAATTTTCAAAAGAAGATAAGGAAAAGGAAATGCCCAATGAGCCTAATTTGATTAGTCCATACTGTGTGCATGTGTAGAACTATCACATTGAACCCAGTCAATATGTATAATTAATAAATATTTCATTTTTAAATTAAATTACATTTTAAAATGTCTTATTGTCATCCTAAAGGGTATGAGGTGGTACCTCAGTGTGCTTTTGCTTTGATTTTCCTAAGGGAGAAGTGAGTGAGGAGCAGAGTAAAGGCAGGTATATTCTTGTTTTCCCTCCACATAAAAACTATCAGTAATAAATTATTAATTTTTAAGATAAGGAAAAGAAGACTCTGAGAGCTAAAATAACTTACCCAAGGTCACACAGATAGATAGTAAAGTTGTGCCACGTATGAAGTTTGACCTCTGTACTGTTAACCACAAAGCCACAGTGACACTCTAAAACTAAACGAATAGATCCCTAAGATCAGGCACCGTATCTCCTGTTCCTTCTCTGCTTATTCCTCTCACAAGCTAGGTAATTTTGGACTTTGGACACAGAAGGAACTCTAGAAATATCTGTTAACCAGTCATGGGAATATCTAAAGCCCTGGTAAAGGGTTCAGAATTATTGAAAGAGACACTGTATGAGAATTCCTAACTAGAAAGGGTTTTTACTAATACTTCCTGGTGTAGCTGTTCTGATATGAGTACTTCTTATCTGTTTCTCTCTGGAATCTGTTTGTTTTTGTCTTTTTCTTTCCTTTAGAGTTTACATTTTTCTGTGTACTGTGCACACAGGAGAGGAATTTTAAAGCTCCTCTTGTGGGAAGACATTCTTCTTGCTTAAAGTTCAAACTTAAAACTAATCTTCTATTTTGCACAAGCATGTATGTTGGGGAAAAAATTAAAATAAAAAAGTATTAAACCTCTAGTCCTTACACATCCACTAAAAATAATTCTGTCTTTGTACACTCTGTTCCTGGACTTTGTTCCAAAGAGCAGGACAATGGTTAAGAGAAAAAAATGAAACAAGACAGGATTTGTTTAATTTACATTGGAAAAGCCGGAGAATTACAAATGAAGGAAAAATTAACTTAGGCTAGATATGAGTGTTTTAGGTAATTTTGAAAGAGAGAGAGAAACAGAGAGAGAGGGGGAGAAATTAAAGCATCTGTTAGGCCATAATGAATGAGACTTTAGAGAAGTAAATAGAAAAACTATTTTTGATTGATAGTTTGCTGTGTGTCTTAACAGGCAAAAAGAAAAGGCTGAATTTGTTGTGCATTTCTTTTTGGATTTTAGACACCATTGTGAGACTACCATGAGGTGGATTGACTTTATATAGATTACACTTGGAGGATAAATCTAATTTTAGGAAAAGTGTGGGAAAATTGCAGGATCGAAATTGGTACAGCTACTTTGGGGTATAACCTGTCAGTTCTAGTAAAATTAAAAATGTTAATGACCCATGACACACTATTTCTATTTCTTCCCTAGAAAAAAATACACATGACACATGTGTGCCACAATGTTTTCTACAATACCACAAAAACTTGAAAACAATCTGAATTTACAATAATAGAGAAATAATTAAGTAAAAATTGTATATTCAGTGGAATGCCATAAAGCAGTCACCATAAATTAATTAGAGCTATAAGTGTCAATATGAACATATCTTAAAAATATAACAGCAATTTACTAAATGACATATGCTATTTGATTACATTGATGTAGAAAGAAGTTCAAGAATAATACTTTATATTTACATATATTTTATGAGTACATATATATGTATACAATATAAAAGAATTATGGAAATATACACATAAAATCCATAGCGGTAGGGCCTTCTGCCAAGTGGTAAAGTGAATGAAATCAGAGATTGTGATCAAAAGGGATTTTAGATCTATTTGTAATGTCTTAATTATTTTCTCAACTTTTTAAAAATTGAAAGTTGCAAAAAAGTCCATAAAATCCTGTGAACCTTTTACTCAGTATCCTCCAATGGTAAAATCTTATATAGCTATAGTACAATAGGGAAACCAAGGTGTTAACATTGGTACATAATCGTTATTATTGTTAACTAGACTTTATTCAGTTTTCGCCATTTTAAATCTGCATTTGTATATGTGTGTTTCTATGAAATTTTATCTCAAACATGGTTTCATGAATTTGTCATTTCTTTTGGGTAAATATCTAGGAGTATAAATGTTGGGTTTTACACTAATTGCATGTTTAGTTTCATAAGAAAGTGTAACATTACTTTCCAGAATGATTTTACCATTTGATATTACCACTAGTAATGTATGAGACATCCAATCTCTCTGTATCCTCATCAGCATTTTTATTATCAGTATTTTTTATTTCAACTATTCTAATGAGTTTGTAGTGATATATCACTGTGGTTTTAATTTACGTTCTAATAGATTGATGTTGGATCTCAATCTCTTTCATGTGTCTGTTTGACACCTATACATTATTCATGCTCTTGAATAAAATGTCTGCTCATGTCTTTTGACTATCTTCAATTTGGAAAGTTAGATTTTTTTTACTGTTGAGTCTCAAACATACTTCATATGTAGTAGATGCAAGTAACTTGTTATACATGAGGTTTAAAAATACATTTTTTCCAGTCCTTACTTGGTCTTTTTATCCTCATAACATTCTTTTAACTATACAGTTTTTCATTTTAATGAGGTCCAATTATGTTTTTCTTATGTGGATCATTCTTTTGGTAGGAACTCTTTCTTCATCTAAGTCTCAAAGATGTTATCCTTAGAAAAGCTTGAAAGTCATCCTCTTATCTCCACAACAAGAAAAAAGCTGAAAAGTTGAAAATCAACAACATTTTAAAGATCCATCAGATAACAGGTCACAGGGCATGCAACTGCCACAAAAACTAGAGAGGAAGACTTGATCCAAAGAATCACAGATTACTGGGAGCAGAAATCAGACAGAGGCAGCATGAGATTGAAACAAAAAGATTGTGAACTACCTTGAGGGATTAAAAACTCCCAACCCTTTCATGGGTTTTAACTACAGGCTCCTCACCAGGTTCTCAGGGTAAATATTGGGGAAAAATTCCCTCGTGTTTTGGGTGGGCAAGGGGAGAAGTAATCATATTGAAATACACCCAGAGTGTTCTATTCTCCTTAACAAAACCCTGCCCCCAAAGAGAAACTACCTTACCAGACCTTAACCAATGTGAATTTTACCAGAGCCTAAACTAGAACCTTGGGGGTTGGTGAATACTCAATTCTAGATTCCTTTATTAGCCTTCTAGTTGGAACAAGGGAAATACCCAGTTCCATTTTGAAGCAACTACAAGGGTCAAAGACTCAAAGACTAAGAAACAACTGTAATACTATAGAATGCTTCCTTTCCCCCTCTTAGCACCACATCAGTCTATCTCCTGTATAACAACTGCAACAGCTGAAAGCAAATGCAAGGTTTAACCTCTATTTATAAAGGAGTCTAGGAAAACTCGTGACAAAAAAGCAGACCAAAACAAGGGTACTTGAGGAAATTTTAGGCCGTAATACCTACAGCTACAGCAAACAGTAAACACAGTCTAACCAAAGAGGTGAACATAAAGCTTCACACTAAAGAGCTATGTGCCTTAGTTCCTTTTACTTAATATATCATATCCATCTTTCAACAAAAAATTATGAGGCATGCTAAAAGGCAAAACACAGCATGAAGAGACAGAGCAAGCATCAGAATCAGATTCAGATATAACTGAGATTTGATAATAAGACCAGAAATTTCAAGTAGCCATAATTAATATGTTAAGAGCACTAATGAAAAAAGTGGAACAACATTCAAGAATACATGGATAGCTGGGAGTGGTGGTGCACACCTATAATCTCAGCATTCAGGAGACTGAGGCAGGAGGATCACCGTGAGTCCAAGGCCACCCTAAATTACATAGTAAGTTCAAGGCCAGCCTGGAATACATAGTGAGACCCTGTCTCAAAAAAAATTAAAAAAAGGTGTATCCATATAAGCAAAAAACAATAGATGTATCCATATCCAATATAAGCAGATAGGGCTGGGGATTTAGCTCAGTGGTTAGAGTGCTTGCCTTGCAAGCACAAGGCCCCAAGTTCGATCCCTAGCACCAAAAAACAAACAAACAAACAAACAAAAAATACACACCAATATAAGCAGATAAATAGAAATTCTAATAAATCAAAAGCAATTGCTCAAATAAAATATTATTAGAGAAATAAAGAATATCTTTGATAGGCTCACCAATGGACTGGACATGACTCAGGAAAAAAATATCCATGAGTTTGAAGATATGGCAATATTAACTCCTCAAACTGAAAGAGAAAATGACTGAAAAAAATAGAACAGAATATTCAAGACTGTGGAACAACTATAAAAGATGTAACATGCTTGTAATGAGTACCCTAAAAAAAGAGAGAAAGAAACATAAGAAATATTCAAAGTAATAGTAATTGAGACTATTCCAAAAATAACAGAAAACAAACTACAGGTGCAAGAAAACTCGGTGAGCAAAAAACAGGATGAATACCAAAAGAAATGAACAAAGAAAGAAACAAAAGTACACCTAAGCACATATATTCAAATAACAAAAAAATCAAAAATGAAGGGAAAATCTTTAAAAAAAAAAGTCAGAGAGGGAAAATACACATTATCAGCTGGGTGTGATGGTACATGCCTGTAGTCCCAGCACTTTGGGAAGCTGAGGCTGGAGTATCCTAATTTCAAGTTTAGCCTGAGCAATATAGCAAGAAACTGTCTCAAAAAATTAAAAAGGGTTGGGGGTGTGAAGGCCCTGGGGTCAATCCCCAGTTTTGCCAAATAAAAATGTAATATATATATTTATTATATATATGTGTGTGCTCCGTATATCAGTAGAAGAACATGGATAAGAATGAAAGAAAATTCTCATCATGCATCATGAAATAAAAATGAGAGTGAAGGAGAAATAAAGGTTTTCTCATACAAATAAAAATTGATGAAATCTGTCACAAGTAGATCTGCCTTGTAAGAAATAGTAAAAGAAGTTCTTCAGGTAGAAGGAAAATGATAAAAGTCAGAAACATGGATAGACATTTAGAATATTCAAGGTCACATAAATGAAAGTAAAATAAAATAGTTTCTTATTTTAAATGATATAACAGGTAACAGTTTATTCAACATAATAGCAACAATATATTGGAGCTATATATTGCTTGTGAATAAGTGAAATATATGACAGCAATGTTATAAAGGATGAGAGAGGATTTGATTGAAATGCTCTCTTGTAAGATACATGGACTTCAGAGTGAATGAATATAACCTGTGTGTTAAGATGAATCATACAAAGTACATAATTAAAATCAGGGAAAGACAAAAAAGAGTGAAAGATAAATAACCAATGAAATAAACAAAGAACAAGAGCAAGGAATAGAAATAGTTACAAATAAGTTAGGCATTGTTCCATTATATCAATAATTACTTTAAATTCAAATGATCTAAAATACACAAATTAAAAGATTATTAGAATGGTTAAAAAATCCAAACTATAGGGGCTGGGGATTTAGCTCAGTGATTAGAGTGCTTGCCTTGCAAGCACAAGGGCCTGAAGTTCGATCCCCGGCACCACAAAAAGAAAGAAAAAAAAAAAAACAAAACCAAAATCCAAACTATATGTTGTCTACAAGAAGCTCACTTTAAATATACAAACACGTCAAAAGTAAAGTGCTGGTGTTATGATTTGGATATAAAATGTCCCCCAAAGACTCATGTGTTATGGTTTAGGTCTAAAATGTCACCCAAAAGTGATTGGGGGTGTTATACTCATTAGTAGATTAATCCATTGATGAGTTTATAGCCAAAGATTAGGAGATGAAGCTTAGTAGAAAGAGATGGGTCCCTGGAGGTGAGACTTCGAAAGGTGCAGGTGTAATGCTCACTCTGGCACCATGGCACACTCGCTTTCTGGCTTCCATGAGGGAATAGCATTGCTATGCCACACACACCTGCTGCCATGTTGTTCTGCCTCACCACGGTCCCGTAATAATGGAGCCAGGTGACCATGAACTGAAACCATGGACCAAAATAAATCTTTCCTTCTTTATGTTGATTTTCTCAGGTGTTTTGTCACAGCAGTGGAAAGATAAGACAGAGGAATATATATAGCATGCTAACAGCAATCAAAAGAAAACTGGATTAAGTATATGAATTTCAGACAAAGCAGAATTAACAGCAAGGAAATTTTTCAGGGATAAAAATGGTCATTAAATAATAATGAAAGTGTCAATTGCCTAAGAAGACAAAAGAATCCTTCCTGTGTATATCCCAAAATATAGGATCAAGATGGATGAGGCTAAAACTGACAACTGTAAGGAGAAATAGACAAGTCCACTATTATAGTTGAAGACTTCAACATCTTTCTCTCAAATATTGACAGATACAATAGGCAAAAGGTAAGGATATAATTGGGGCAAACAACTCTAGTTCTCGTTGATATTTACAGACCACTTCATTCAACATCAGCAAAATATTCATTCTTCTCAATCTCACATGGAGCATTTACCAATATGAATCACATCTTGGGCCACAAAACATACCTTAGTAAATTTAAAGTAATAAGAAATATAAAAAAAGTATTTTCTTAGACCATAAGGGATTTAAACTAGTAATCAATAGCAGGAAGTTAGCTACAAAAATCACAAAATAGTTGGTAACATATTTCTAAATAACAGGTGAGTTGAAATATCAGAGTAAATTAAAATATTGTGGACTAAATGAAAATGAATATAAAAAGTATAAAATTTTGTGGAATACAGTAAAAGCAGTGCTTAAGGGGAAATTTATAGCACTGAATGCACAAATTAGAAAGGAAGAAAAATATAAAATAATAATCTTACCTCCTACCTTAGTAAAAAAGGAAGAGCAAATTAAATTCAAATTAAGTAGAAGAAATGAAATAATAAAAATTAGAGAAGAAATCAATGAAATTGAAAGCTTAAAATTAATAGAGAAAATCAATGAAACTAAAATCCAGTTCTCTGTAAAGATTAACAAAATATATAAACTTCCAGCTAGACTAGAAGAGAGAAAGTTTGAGAGAGAGAAAGAAGACCGATAAAGACAGAAGCTCCTACTAATATCAGAAATAAAAGGCAGTCTATCATAATGGATCTTATGGTTATTAAAAGAATAATTATTATGAACATTAGTAGCTCACAAACTTGATAAATTAGATGAAATTGGCCAGTTCCTTGAATGACACAATCTGCTAAAACTCACTCAAGGTGCAATACATCATCTGAGTAGGCCTATGTCTAATGAAATAAATTGAATCAATAATTAATAACCTTTCAAAATAGAAAGCACCAGGCCCAGATGATTTCAGTTGTAAGTTCTACCAACATTAAAGGAAGAAATGATACCAATTTCCTGTAATCTATTTGAGAAAATAAAAGCAGAAAGGACACTTCCTAATTCATTGTATAAGGCCAGTATTACTTTATGACTAAAACTAGACAAAGATACTACTAGGAAGAAAAATTACAGACCAATAGCTCTTAAGAAAACAGATGTAAAAATCTCAAAAAGTATTGCCAAAAATGAAACTAATAATGTGTCCAAATAATTATACCGTCATACTTTGGTGCTTGGCTGCTTTGAAACTCACCCAATTTGGTAGTCAATACATTATGATGTGAAAGTTTTGTCCTGGTACTCATCATTTGTTTGGTACTGGATGCACAAGCTAGAACTTGTAAGTGTTGATTGCCTTGTGACTTGCTACCCTTTTCAGCCAAAACAATTTGTTTAGTACTCCTCCTTTTTGGTATTTGTTGTGCCTCCTGAAACCAATTATTGATGAGTACCAAGATACTACTCTACCACTATGACCAAGTGGGATTTATTCCAGGTATGCAAGACCGGTTTGACATTTGAGAATCAATTTATATAGTTCATCACATAGACAGGCTAAAGAAAAAAATCATATGACATATTAGTAGATGCAGGGAAAAAAGCATTAGACAAAGCCCTGTACCTATTCATGATCAAACACTCTCAGAAAACCAGACATAGAAGGGAATTTCTTCAACTTGATAAAGAATATCTATGAAAATCTTGCAATTAACATCACACATGATGAAAAAAAGCCTTCCCCATAAGTCTAGGAACATGATAATAATGTCCCCTCTCGCCCCTCCTATTCAACATTGTATTGGAAGTTCTAACTAATGCAATGACAATAAAATGAAATAAAAGTTATAGTGGTTGGTAAGAAATAAAATGTCTTTGCTCATAGACAAACATGCTCTTTAAGTTCAGCCATATGTGGAAATGGCAAAAATATAAAGAAGTAAGAAGATCAGTGATTGCCAAGGGCTCAAGGAGAAGCAGAGGAATGGGTATGGAACCAAAGGGCATTTTTAGAGTAGTGAAACTTCTGTATGATCTTGTAATGGTGGATGCACAATATTATACATTTGTGAAAACCCATAGCAATGTACAACAACACAGAGTGAACCTTTCTGTAAATTGTGGACTTTAGTTGATGGTAATGCATCAAATATTTGTTCATCAATTGTAAAAATTTTATCACACTAAAGTGTTAATTGAAGAAGCCATGTGTCTGGGGGGGAGGTATTTTTTCAACCCAGGTCCTGTGGGTACTAGGCAAGAGTTCTACCACTGAGATACATCCCTAGCTCTTTTCAAATTGTCTTTTTTAGAACCAGGGTCTTCCTAGGTTGCCCAGGCTGGCCTTGAACTTGTGATACTCCTACCTCAGCCACTTAAATACCCAAGATTATAGGCATGTACACTGAACCTGGTTTCTCTATATTTTATGAAAATGTATACTCATTTCCATTAAAAGCTTCCCGAAACAGACTCGTTAAGTCAAGAGCATTGCACATTTTCACATTTAATTTTTATGGGCATTGTAATAGTCTATAATAATTACAATCTTACCAAAATAATTTGGGTTTTTTTTTAATTTTTAACTGATCACAAAAGTATGAAAGTTGTACGTATTAATGGGTGTCATGTAATGTTTGATACATTTATGTATACATTGTATAATAGTTAAATCAGATATTATCACTTCTTTGTGTTGAAAACTTTGAAAGTTCTTTTTTCTAGCTTTTTGAAATGTACAGTACATAGTATCCTCTATAGTCATCATACTGTACAATAGTACCCCAGAGCTTCTTGCTCCTAAATAACTGTACCTTAGCACCTTTTGATCAAACTTTTCCCACTGCTCCTTACTCCTTCTTTCCCTAGTCGCTGATAACCACCATTCTACTGTCAGCTTCTGTGAAATTGAACTTTATAGATTCCACATATGAATGAGATCATATGGTACTTGTATTTCTGTGCCTGACTTATTTACCATAATGACCTCTAGTTCCATGCAACTTTTTGCGAATGACAGGATTCCAATCTCTTTATGGCTGACTAATACTTCATTGTGCACATGTACCATATTTTCTTTATCTATTCATCAGTTGATGGACACTTAGATTGTTCTATTTCTTGGCTATTATGAAGGATGGTACAATGATCATGGGAGTGTAGCTATGTCCTTAACATACTGACTTCCTTTCCTTTGGGTATATACCTAGTAACAGAATTGATGGGTCATATGGTAGTTCTATTTTTAAGTTCTTTGAGGCACCTTGATACTGCCATAATAGCTGCGTTAATTTACATTCCCACCAACAACGTGTAAGTGTTCCATTTTCTCCACATCCTCAACAGCATTTGTTATTGGTAGTCTTTTTTATATTAGCCATTCTTACTGGAATGAGGTGATATATCATTGTGATTTTTATTTACATTTCCCAGTGACTAGTGATTTTTAACACTTTTTCATGTACTTGGTGGCCATTTGTATCCCTTCTTTTTGATAAATACCTATTGAGATGTGGTGCCCATTTTAAATCGGGTTATTTGGGGGTATTTGCTATTGAGATTTTGGAGTTCCTTATATGTCCTGATATCAACCCTTTGTCAGATATATGCAGTGCAAATACTTTCTCCTATTCTGTAGGTTGTCTCTTTACCCTATTGAGTGTCTCCTTTACTTTGCAGAAGCTTTTTAGTTTGATGTAATACTATTTGTGTATTTTTGCCTTCATTTCCTGTGTTTTTGTGGTCTTGTCCAAAAATTCCTTGCCAAGTCCACGGTTCTGAAGCATCTCCCCTATATTTTCTTCTTATAGTTTCATAGTTTCAGGACTTACACTTAAGTCCTTAATATTCTTTGAGTTTATCTTCGTAATTGCTGATAAATAGACAGAAGTCTAGTTCCGTTATTCTGCATATAGTATCTACTTTTTCCAACATCATTTATTGAAAACCTGTCCCTTCTCCAATGCGTGTTCTTAGCATCTTTGTCAAAAATCAGTTTACTATAGATGAGTGGGTTACTTCTAAGGTCTTTATTCTGTAGTATTGGTCTATGTATCTGTTTTTATGCCAGTGCCATGCTGTTTTGATTACCACAGCTTTGAAGTGTGTTTAGAAGTCAGGTAGTGTAATGCTTCTGCTTTTCTTCACTTCACTCAGAATGGTTTTGATTATTCAGGAATTTATGTGGTTCCATACAAACTGATATGAGAGACCATAATTGTAAATAAGGACAAAGAGGTGTAATAGATATTATATAAAAGGAGGATGGTGAGCAGAGGAGAGAAGTACTAGAAAGAAAGAAGGGGAAAAGT